>CM076582.1:1603565337-1603855543 GCA_034641835.2 Pinus albicaulis | reverse complement strand
GAGATTGACCCGGAGAGAGCCCTCTCCTGTCCTCGCAGGGCTAGCTACGAGGCTGAGTGTGGTTTGGTGTTGTCCTTCTTCTGCCGTATTTCAGCCTAAGGTGGATTTGGGAACTAACAAGTCCTATAGTAATAGTGATAAAAATTACTATTTTCACTATTGGTTATAGTATAAGGTCAAATTATAATATTTTCAAATTAAATTTGACATGTCTCTTGGTTGTCAAATGGTCCTAAGTCATTGTCTAGGTGTAATGCTACTCTCATAATACACCATATGTCATGGTCATCAATGTCAATTTGAAATCAATTTCACGAGTCACTGAGTCACCATAGGTCATTTTCCTTCATTAAGTGTCATTATATAAAATCTGAAAATAAAAATTCATGGTGTTATAAGGTTGATCATGAAAGTGTCATGAATATCTTGTTGGTCTAGTCAGTAATCATACTCATTACTTTGGGTGTGTGGTCATCATATTTCCATTTAAAGTCATTCATCATCCAAAATTACTAAGGTGTCATGAGAATTAGAAAATTAGGGAATAAATTACATCAAGAGTATCAAGGTACATTTATAACACATGGAGATGTAACACTTCCTATTGAAGAATATGCTGCCAGTACAAAATCATATCATCAAGTCATTTTTTCAAAGTACATATGAGGGCATCTTTCTATTATGAGCCAAAAATAAATTTTCAAGTTATAAAGGAGTATCAAATAATTTCAAAACTTAATTCTATCCTTCCACAAGCTCCAAGAGCTCCTCTTTACTAGTTTGAAATATGCCACGGAGATCAAAAACTCAAAATTTTCCACTACATCCCATTTCCATTTGCCTGATGCGATTGTGGAGAAAGTTTTTGTTTTTTTCAATTGGAGATAAAATAAAGGAAGAACAAGTTAAGAAATGGTTTCTAATGCTTCAAAGCCTCTTTAAATAAGTAATTCAAGCTTCATAAACAATCTATGCAGTCTATTACCTCAGAAATTGATTTAAAAATCCGTTCCTAGGGTTTCCTGCGTTTTCTACTTTTGTGGTCTACAACTTCTTTTGAAAGGGAATAACCTTTGTTTTTAAGTTCATAAATACTTCATTAAACTTATCAAACACTCTCCAGCAATATCTACATTGAAATTCTTTCATATTCATCATTTTCCCAAAAAAACCCAGCTTGTTGCTATGTTTCTGGCTCAAGCCTGTGTTTTGTCCTTTTCTCCCCTTTTTTCTCACTCATTTTGAGAAATTCCACCAGAATTGTATTCCTAACATCTATCCCTACCACCCATAATTTTCTCAAAATTTTAACTACCTCCCTTTCTCTTCCTTGTTTTCAATTAGGGTTTTATTATTATTATTATTAAAATTGAATCTATAGACATGGTGAAGACAAAATAAAGGAGGATGTAAAAGGGAGGAGAAATCTCTAGGTATGATCTAACTAATATGCAATAGGTTAATGCATTAGAATTCATTAGAAAATCATTTGAGCAGGTAGACTATGTAGGATTTTGTCTAAAGGTGCAAAAGGTAGGCTACCATCATAATTTAAAAAGCCTCTTGGCCATTAAATTCAAGAAGGATCAGGTCATCATAGCAGGGGTGAAATTTCAGTGTCAGAAGAGTTCATAGATTCAATAAATACTATCCCTAATCAAGGTGACATTTGGTTCAAGGGAAGGGAGTTAGATCTAGAACACTAAAAAATGTTCTTGAAACCACAGTACAAGGAGTCTCCTTCTCATTTTTTTCCTAGCAAGAAATTGTTGGAGAAGTACAACCCTTTGATGAAGACTATTAAGAAGCATTTCACTTGTGAGGGTAGGTTTAGCATATTGTACCATTATCACATTGGGTTATTGATGCATTTCACTTCTAGGAAGCTCGTAAACCTACCCAACTATATTTTTAGACGTTTGGTGAAGATGATGGAGAGGGTGCAATCTAAAGGAAGAGATCATCAAGTAATCCTCTTTCATCATGTTCTAGTCAAAGTAATAGTCCTCCACTAGCTGACACATATCAACATGTCATGGGAAGCTTTCTTGGAGGTAGCTTCTGTCTTACCTGTCTCCAACCAGTTAAAGATTAAAACCTCTCCTTCATCATCATCAGGACCACAAGGAGCTAAAACATCAAGCATGCCATCGGTGACCAAAACTTAGCCTAGAATAGAGATTTCAAGGAAAAAAAAGTAAGGTAAGAAGTTGGTCTTTGTTCCTGAAGCAGATGAGAATATGCCTAGGTCTAAGCCTAAAACTATATCTCAGGCAAAAAGGATACCTAAGGAGGCCGTTACTAAAGAAGCAGTTCAAGATGAAACTATGAGAGAGGAATCACCTTTGAGCAAACATGATTCACCATTGCATAATGAAGAAGAGGTACCTCCAAAATTTGAGATGGCTGATCTAGGAGAAAAACATGGAGATAAGGCAGCAAATGATATAATAAAAGAGAAATATGCACAGATTAGAGAGCTCAAGGATGACCTATCCATAGCGAATTTCATGGTGGCTTTCCTATAGTAGGAGGATAGACAATTGAAGCAAACCATAATGCAACAGAGAAATTCACAAGAAGACCCTCCATCATCAAGCCAAGTAGGTATTTTGATAGTAGAAGATAAAGGTAAAGCCATCAATGATGTAGAGCAACTGGAAGAGAAGAACATTCAAGTACAACCTGGGAGACCTAAAACTAGAGCAATGTATAAAAAGGAAAAGCATATACAAGATCCATCTCCTCCTGAAGCCCTAAATTCCATAGATGACTCCATAGGTTATGAGATTATGTAAAACAAGGAATATTGACTCGAGAGAGTGAATGAACACTTGGAGAAGCTACTGGAAAAAGCAAACATGGATACTGCCATGCAAATAAATATGGCAAGGCACTATTATGCTAGGAACATGGTATGTAAGGTTAGGGTGAAAAATATGAAGAGAAAACTAAAAAAAGACTCTAAGGAGACTTAAAATGAAGAAAAACCTTGACCTATTAGCTCATGCATCATTAGTGGTATGAAGGCAAGGTAGAGAGCAAAGAAAAGGAAATGAAATTTTGAAATTTTTAGTTTTTGTGCACACAGTCAAAGGTATCATATAGAAACGCAATAACTAGTTGTTGCGCTTTTTCTCAAAGGGTCAGAATCAAGAATTTGAAGCATGTCAGGATTGCTAATGACATAAGTACATCATAAAATCACTTGAGGATGTTTGTAAAGTCATGATTTTGTAGAAAATGACCAAACAATGTATTTTTTTACACCTTGTTGCCACCTTTTCAGGATTGTTGTTGCGTTTCTGGATAGTTTGATTTGCAATCAAGTTTGAGGAGGCTTAAATTATGTTTTTGGATGGTTTAATGGCTCTAGGGTATAGTGGAAATCTCCAAATTTCTTCATAAGTATTTATAAAAGCTTAAAACCTATTCCAGGTCACCAAAATATCAAACCAAAGATTTGTTGTGCTTCTACCAAGAGTTGTTGCGTTTCTGGGTTATTTGTTGTGTTTCTGTGTTTGGCGATTTTTCACTGCATGTGAAGGTAAAAATTCAAACTAGGTTGATGTAAATAGTTGAATTGCGAGTTTATATGATGTTAATAGACTTGTTAATTATTATCATGGTAAATAATCTTGTAATCAATGCTTCAAGAGATAATCTCAATCAATTAGCTAAAAAAGGGGAATGTTATTTTTAACATCCCTAGGATTTGGCAATGAGTAAATAGGTGCATGAATCAGTTGCTATGGATTAGGATTCGACCCCTTAGAGAGGAAATTTTATTTTTCTTATCTATGTACTCATAAACAAGTCTAAGAAAAGGTTGGATACTTGAAGTTCACACATTTTTGGAATTGGTGTACTTGATTTTGGTAGAAATAATATACAGGCAATTATAGATATTTTTATGGGATTCATGTGTTGTGGTCAGTGGCATTATTTTCTCCAATATTTATTATGCATTTTATGATTAAATTTTTCTAGCAGCCATTTACATTTCTCCTTGTATTAATCTCCTAAATTTTAAACATAATTCATTACCTGGAATGCTATGTTTTGTTTGAGATTATCATATAAGTGTTTTTATCCTGTAACAAGTGCATTCATGCAATACTAATCACTTAGCTCCCTCTATATGATTTCCTCCTCACCACACTACAATGATAGATCAATTTTTGTCATTGATTACATCTATCTCACCTCATTCTATGACTGAAACTGATATTTTGGAATACTTGCCATGGTTCCTAACCTGGTGCTTCTTATCCAACAAACCCTAATCAAATCCATATTGAGATGATAGCTAGCCTAAAATCGTAATATTATCTAGTCACTTCCATTGGTTGTGAGGTTTATTTTGAGAGAGCCCTCTCTGATTTTGGTAAGGTTAGATATTAATTCAAAATTTGGTATGTGGTTACCTCTTTAGTTTCCTTTCTCAGCCTTGGGAAACTAAGGAGTTATAACAACACCAACAATTTGGTTCTTAACTGTAAATATTAAAATAGTTATTTAAATTTTAACATTCCGCCAATTGGGGGTGGAAGGGGCCAACCCCCATGATGTTTGTACTACAGGTGACCACAACCGAGAAATGGGGGTGTGGTGGCTAACCACTGCCCCAAACCGCCATCATCAAAGACTTGTGACTGGACTCCTAGCTGCTACCATCATCGTCAATGTGACCATCGAAGGACTAAAAGACGATGATTAGTTAACCACTCGGTGGAGTTTTTTAGTAAAAAATTATAAAACATGCCAATTCATATATGTTGATTTTCCAGATTTAAGGTGTTGTTGGGCATTTTAACTTCCCGACAATTTCTCCTAGAATTCCAGGAAATTGTCACCGAGTTAGCTGAAAAAGAAGAGAAATTGTAGGACTGGTCTGGATTTTGGGGAAATTGTAGAGCGTTTCACAGGAAAAATAGGTAGGCTCATAACGTCTCCAGGTTTTGACTAAATTCGAAGCAGAAAGAGGCTAGACAAGAATTTTTGGATGATTTTGGAGCCATTGGAACAGGTTTCAAAGCTTTTTGAGCATTGTAAACATATGTAATCACAATTTTGAACATAATATTAGAGGGCGAAGCCATTGGAAGCTGGACCAAGGAGACGTAGCCCAAGCGAGGTGAACTCCTTCATCATGTGTTTTTGTGTTACTATTTACGATGATGTTCATGTCTATTATATGATGTTGTTCAGTGTTTTTTTCATGAAATTTACATAAAACACATAAAAAATCAGGTTTAACTTGTAATTTAATCCATAAATCCTCAAGCACTTTGTTTATATTCTGAAGGGGAATTTAGCACAACAAAACTAATTTTCCCATTCAAGTCAAGTTGGTATCAGAGCACTAGGTTTACTTGTGCAAGGAGGATTTAATTGTTTTGCAAGTGTTTAAATGCTTACAAGGTTGAAGCTCAAGAGAGGAGAAGGAAATCTTGTGGGTTGAGGTTCTCAAGTTGGAGCAAGGAGATGGAGGGAAAAATTGCCACGATCTCCACCACAAGATTCACCTCCATTTGTAGTAGAAGCTTCAGTAAGCATGTCTCATGAAGGAGGGAATGATAACATGACGAAGGATGAGAAGGCTTTCTTGCATATCCCAAACCATATCCATTGGGTTGGATATGAAAGAAAACATTTTTACAGGTCACAAGAAAGTGTATTCTTCGGTTTGCAATCACAACAAACTTTGTTGATGAAAGTGAATTAGATGTTGTACCGCTTGAAATTTTAGGAATTTTTTTGGGTAGTCCTTACCTATATGATTGAAAAGACATATTCTATTGCCATTAAAACAAGTACCACTTGTTCATAGATGGTGTGGAGAATATTGTGAGAGCTCATTGCAAGAAACTAAATATTTTATTAGTTAATGTAAGAAAAATTAAAATATTAGTGAATCCAAGCAAGAATTGTGTGCTTCTTATTATTAAACCAAAGAATTATGTTGATTATGAACCATTTCAAGGTTGTGATCCAAAGTTGAAATCTGATTGGATTGAAGTGGATAATCAAAATAATAAGACGATTCATGAACCAAAGGGATTACCTCGCAAGAGGGGAATCCAACATGAAACACGGTTGCAACAAGATTGTCCTCTTCCTAACATTGGAATGTACATGATTTCAGTGATGGAGAGTGATGAAATTAAAAAGAAAATTCAAGAGTTTTTGGAAAAAGTGATCATCCGACCAAGTACTTTTCCATGTGGGTCACCTATTGTGTTGGTGCCAAAGAAGGATGGAACATGGCGCATGTGTGTGGACTTCCATGCATTGAAAAAAATTACAATAAAGAATTGTTATCCACTTCCTAGAATATATTATTTACTTTATAAATTGAAAGATGAAAATTATTTTACTAAGTTGGACTTAAGTAGTGGCTATCACCAAATTAGAATTGTTGAAGGTGAAATTTGGAAGACAACATTTAAGACAAAACAAGGTTTGTTTGAATGGCTATTTATGATTTTTGGTTTATGTAATGTTCCTGCTACCTTTATGTGTGTGATGAATGATGTGTTGAGGAAATTTATTGAAGGGTTTTTCATAGTCTACTTAGATGATATCTTGATTTTTAGTAAATCGCATGATGAACATGTCTTGCATGTAAGAAAAGTACTTGATGTCTTAAGGAAAGAACAATTGTTTTTGAAGATGTAAAAATGTGACTTGGATAAACTTCTTTGGTGTACATGGGGGGTATTTTTGGAGGAGGTGAGTTGAAGATAGACCCCTTTAAGGTTGAGGTAATTGGGAATTTCCCAACGTCAAAGACAATCACTAAGGTAAGAAGTTTTTTCAGAGCATCCCAATATTGGAGGAAGTTTATTTCTAACTTCTCTTCTATCATAGCTCCATTGCATGCATTGACTAGTGTGAAAAAGGTCTTCCCATGGGGAGGCAGGAAACAAAAAGCATTTGATGCTTTGAAATAGAATATCATTTCATCCCCAATACTTTCACTACCAAACTTGAGACAACCCTTTGAGATTCAAACTGATGCAAGCGACTATGCCATGAGCGCAGTCCTTATGTAAAATGGTAATCCATTTCATTTCATTCAGAAAATTTCAATGGTGCAGTGATTAACTATCCTAATTATGAGAAGGGGCTTTATGCTTTGGTTCAAAGTGTGAAAAATTGGAAACACTACTTGATGGGAAAGGAAACAATCATACACACCAACCCCCAACCATTGCAATACTTTCATCACAAACTAAGTTTCAAAAATCAAGGCACTTTAGATGGATGGGTTTCCTAAAAAAATTCCACTTGGTCATAGGGTATAAGAAAGGTGTATACAACAAGGTTGTTGATATGCTTTCTAGGCCTATTATTAGTGCAACTAATTTACTCAAGCATAATTTTTTTTTTGCATGAAATTTATGTTGAGCAATCGGCATTTGATAATGACTTTCAAGATGTTTATGCAAACTTGACTGAAGGCAACAAAGTAGAGGAATTGGATTACCATGTACATTATAACTAGTTGTATCATTTGGGCAAGATTTGTATTCCATAGTGGGAGAGAGTGAATGTCATAAGGGAAGCACACACTTCTCTTATTGTTTGAAATTTCGGTGTAAGCAAAACAATGTCACATCTTCAGAGGTATTGTTATTGGCCTCGTATGCTTGAAAGTGTGTCATGCTTCATTAAAGGTTGTTCATTACGCATAGTCAGTAAACCTAGCAATATGAAGTTAGGATTGTACACACCACCTCCCATACCTTCATGTCCATGGGAGAGTTTTTCTATGGATTTTTTAGGAGGTCTTCCATTGTCAAAAATAGGTCATGATCATTTGTATGCATTTGTGGATAGGTTCAAAAAGATGTATATATTAATGCCATGTAAAAAGAAAATCATAACTAAAAAAACAACTCAACTATTCTTTCAACATGTTTTGGTTCATTCTAGGTTTCCCACATCCATTGTTAGTGATCAAGATTCTCGATTTGTTGGGAATTTTTGGTCTAGTTTGTGGGACTTGATGGATACCAAGTTGAGAAAGAGTACAACCTTCCATCCAAAAATATATGGTCAAAACAAAGTGGTCAATTGAACATTCATACATCTTCTTCGAGGATATTGCAACAAGCACCTAATTTGTGGGGATGAAAACTTGCACTACATTCATCATGCTTACAATTGTGCAAAGTAATTCTCTACACAAACATTTCCATTTGAGGCATGGATTGGATACTTTCCTAGATCGTCATTGGATTTAATTTTTGGGAAGGATGTTGCTATTGATGGCCATTACGACATAGATAGAGCCAGGAAGTTCATATAACAAATCCAATTGATACATCAAAAAAGTCAAGTTCAGCTTGAAAAGAGCCAAGGCAAGTACAAAGAAAGACATGACAAGCAATGTGTATATCACAAGTTCCAAGTTGGTGAAGAATTTTGGCTTCACATTAGAAAAGAGAGACTTCAAGGGAAAAGTAAAAAACTTAAGCCAATCCATTATGGTCCTTTCATAATTTGGAAAATATTGGTAACAATTCCTTCAAAGTAGATTTTCCTTCATACATGAAAATTTACTCTATTGTTAATGTGGAGAACTTAAGGTTGTATGAACCTCCTTTGATTGAATATCAAGGAGAACATGTTCAAATTCCTTTGATTGAGGATTTTTCTCCTAAATACCTTGATGATCTTCAGCAAGACACCATTCTTGACAGAAGAACAAGGACATCAAAATGAGGGAGTATAGACTACCTTCGTGTGGGGCTTAAAGGCACAAATCCTTCTAAGGCCAAATGGATCTAGATTGGAAAGGTGAGGGAATTGTACCCTCACCTGCTGAACAACTGAAAGTGATCTTTTGGGGTCCAAAAGCTTCAAGTGGGGAGGAGTGATCAGGTGCTCAAAAATTAAATTTTCCAGATAGTGTGGAACCTAAACAACCACGTAGATCTTGTCATCCTGAATCTAGTGCAACTCGTTTCACGAAAAACCGACACCATATGCTACCAGAAACGTGTTATGTCCGCTTTTTCAAATAGGAAATTTTTTGAAAAAAAATGCAGGGGGAACCCAGTCAGCAGTCCATACTATTGACTGGGCATGCCCATGTGGCAGGTTGAATGGTCAACATGACTTCCAAGTGGCATGTTTTCATTGGTTTGAAATGGTGTGATTTGATTGGGTTTTGGGTGGCCAATGGCAGGCTGCCATGTGGCACTGCCAGGGGCTGCCACGTAGTAGCCCGAGGGCCACCAAAAGTTTGGTTGAGGTTCGAGCAGAGTGGGCATGACATGAACCTACGACCTCCAAGAAACTAACACAAAACTTCATTATGCACCAACCATTTGGTTCTTAACCGTAAGGGTTAAAACGATTATTTAAATTTTAACATTCTGTTGGTTGGGGGTGGAGGGGGCTAGCCCTCACGATGTTTGTACTGTAGGTGGCCACAGCAGAGAACCGGGGGTGCGGTGGCTAACCATTGCCCCAAACCACCACTTTCAAAGACTTGTGATCAAAATCCTAGCTTCCGCAAAAGAATGCCACCAGGCCATTAATTGGAGACTAGCCGCTAGCATTAAACGCCGTTGTCACTGCCGATGTGAGCTCTGAAGGACCAACCGTCGAAGGTTAGTTAACTGCTCGAGGGAGTTTTTGAATAAAATATTATAAAACGTATCAATTCATATATGTTGATTTTCTGGATTTAAGACGTTGTTGGGCGTTTTAACTGTCTGACAATTTCACCCGGAATTCTGGGAAATTGTTGCCCGGTTAGCTGAAAAAGGGGCGAAATTGTAGGACCGATCCAAATTTTGGGGAAAATGTGGAGAAATTAGCCGGAAAACTAGGGAGGCTCATAACTTATCTATGTTTTGACCAAATTCGAAGCAGAAAGAGGCTAGACAGGTATTTTTGGGCATTTTGGAGTCATTGGAGTATGTTTCAGAGCTGTTTGAGCATTGTAAATGTATGTAATCACACTTTTTAACATAATAGAAGAGTGCCAAGCCATTGGAAGCTGGACTAAGGAGTCGTAGCCTTAGGCAGGGTGAACTCCTTCATCATGTGTTGTTGTGTTATTATTTATGATGATGTTCATGTCTGTTATATGTTGTTGTTCAATGTTTTGTTCATGAAATTTACATAAAACACATAAAAACTCATGGTTAAACTTGCAATTTACTCCATAAATCCTCAATCACTTTTTTTATATTTTGAAGAGGAATTTAGCACAAAAAAACTAATTTTCCCATTCAGATCAAGAAACCAACACTTTCTATAATTTTATTTCTTTAAAACTATTTTTGAACTAGGAGAAGTGTTCAATGTAACTTAATTACTAATATTTGGAGACTTAATGTTTGTTAGAAAATGGATGTGAAATGAAATTTATTTTGGAAATTTTATATTACAACCCATGCATGATGAAGTTCACAATATTCTTACATATTTCTCATATGCATCTTTGTCTCACCATTTACAAAGATAAGATCAATATTGCAAATGGACCCTCAAAATCTAGAGTTGGGTTGGACTAAACAACCTAGATTATTTAGTAATATAGAATGAATACACCATAGAATATGATCATAAACCATATTGGACCTAAACTTTAGTATTTTCAATGTTTTATCACAATTTTTGTATAATCATAGGCTTTCACAGATTACTGGATGAATGATAAATGTATTAATTTAAATCATTTTACCTTTCTAAAGAGGTTATAGATGTAATTTAATAGAAAAAAACTTTAATTTTTTTGTGATGATGGATCATACATAAGATTGTTATATAAAAGGATCAATAACATAGTATGAATTCCATGGTAACTTGGCTATATAATTTTGTTATATAAATAAAAATATTTTTTTTCATCAATTAGGTTTATATTGGGTGGTTGGGAGGAATGGTTTTTATCCTCTCCAGCTACGTTCAATTCTTTCAAGTGACATGATGAGCTCATATTGAGTATATTATTGTAATGGATTTGAACCTTATCATTGAATAGTGGTCTTGAAACCTGAAGTTTGATCCTTCTTGTTGAATGGCCTTAAGCCCTAAATTTTGAGCCTCATGTTGAGTTGTCTTAAAACTTGAAGGGTATTATTATAAGGGCTTCGAGTTTTGTTGTTGAATGTCACTAGCATTTTAAGTTCAAGCCTTTTTGTTGAATGGAATGGAGCCTAGAGAAATATCTTACCCTTGCCTACAAGTTGCAGGGTAGGGTAATTTGTTAAATGGGAAAAAAAATCCTTGAAAAA
The DNA here is from genome assembly GCA_034641835.2 of Pinus albicaulis. NCBI lineage: Eukaryota > Viridiplantae > Streptophyta > Pinopsida > Pinales > Pinaceae > Pinus > Pinus albicaulis. Next base: position 1,603,844,282 of record CM076582.1, on the reverse strand, counting down.
ATAATATTCTTATGTCTTTGTACAATGAGGTTGCAAATAGAAATAAAATAGGTGGATGGTATGATTATAATAAAACATAATGGAATGGAAATAAATGCCACAAGAAATATGCAAATTCAACAACGTGTCAAAACATTATTAATAATATACAAGTGATAAAAAATGATAAGGACAATGTTGGCAATAAATTTCAAAATTTTGTTACATATTTGTTTGATAGGAGTTGAACTAAGTAGACTACTATCAAAAAGTTGAGTTGCAAAGATTTTAATCGATAATAGAATTGTATGCTGATGAATTTGCAAGGGTATTAATATATTTTTTCTAGTTTGAATTCAGTTTATGAAATCATGGGAGGTAATTTATTATTTCAAGAACCTACAACAACCAAAATGGTTCTCAGTAATTCGTGGGTTGCTGAAATCATCATAGAAGTTGGTTTATTGATATATTTCTAGTGAATTCAAAACAATAAATTTTGATGGCATAATTATTTGCATTAAATTTGAATTTTTATACTAATACTACCAAAGTACAATATTTGGTGTTCATTTTCAGTAGACAAAGAACTTCCCAAGCAACAAGTTTAGTAGTGGAAGGAAAAATATTGTATAAAGAACAAGTTGAGTCTACCAGATCTTGAGAAAATTTCTTTGATGAAAATGACATAGTTGAAGATATTTTCTAGGTTGTTAGAAGATTATATTTATTGGAGACATGAGGTGAGATATTATAACACATTATCAAATAATTCACTTGTGAAGGGTGTTCTTCCCTTTGCATTACCTACCACTTTTATTTTTTAGCACAATTTCATATGGGAAGGAAAATGAATAATCCCTATTTTCTGTGGAAATCAATTTAAGTAGCAATAGCGACAGTTCAAAGAGGAAAAATAGATTTGTTGACCCACAATGGTCTAATTTAATTTCTAGCGAGTTAGAAATTTGTCTAGCAAAGGCTAGTGGCCAATTGGGGGAATTCATTGGACATGTGGTCAATATAATGTTTGAAGAAGAACAAGTTGAAGAGGAAAGAAACCTGCAACATCGAGAAAAATGAAAGCGTGAATATGAAAAAACATCTAGTAGCTCACAAAAAGTAACAAGACATTCATATTCCTCTACCATGCAAATTGACATAACTAAACAAATGGGAGTCATTAAAAAAACATCAACGAGACATCCAACTTCCTCTACCATGCAAGTTGACATAACTAAACAAATACGAGTTGTTTAAAAAACATTAGGTAATATTGAAATATCCATTTATGCTAGATGATATTTTTGTCCAAAATAGACAATTTGAAAGAGTAAGTGAAGGGATTATGTTTAGAAAAAGAAAAATGAAAACAACTATATACTTCCCTAAAACTCGAGGAGTATATTCCAACAAAAATAGTCCAAAAACTCGAGGAGTATATTTCAACAAAAATGGTCCAAAAGAAACCAAACTTTGAGAATAATTTTTTTTAATGTTGTAGTAACCAAACTCAAACAAATTTAGGGGCAAAGGAAAAAAAAAAAGAATTAAGAAAACAAATACCAGAGATAACAAAGAATTAAGAGAAATAATTAATTGAAAGGGATGAAAAAATAAATAAAATATGTAGAGAATCATAAAGATAAGAGAACTTACATCATTAAAAAAAAAATTATTTACACCACCTTGACCAATTTATCATAGGTATTTTGAGTAACGATGGTTAAGGTTGCTAATGAAAACAATTATAACGAACATGCCTATAGAAAGTAAAGATGATGGAAAATAAAATTTGTAACCTCTATTTCAACAACATTCTTGAAAGAAGGAATTTGATATGTGAATTATTTTTCCATAATTATATGTTATCTTCAAATTGAATGTGGAATCTCAATCATTTTATTGGGGATATCAATTTGATATAATTTCATTTTTTTTTGAAAATGAACTCATTAGATCCCATGAAATGGATTGGAACCAGAAACTCGACTATGAAAGTGTCCTCTTCAGATGTCGATCCTGCTTTGAGATAGGCCATCTAGCCAAAAATTGCCCAAAAGTCTCCCAGAAAAATTTTGCTAGAAAGAATCACCACAAATCTACATGGTGGGAAGGAGCACACAAGGAACATTACACTGTCATCAAGGAAGAATACTCTCCAGAAAACTCTGAATCGCAAGAAATCAGGCAAGATAGAAACAACCCTCAAGATAAGCAAGGGGAAAGCCCTGCCCAACAACAAAAAAACAAACTCGACAGCCCCTCAAGCATCAACAATTATGAGGATTTGAATACCGCGCAAAATAATTTTCATTTAGCAGCAAAGCAGATCTCATAAATCTCGAAGATAAGACACCAGTGTCCCAAGAATCAAAAGAGATGAAGGAGGTGCAAGATAAAGGAATTTGGAAGACCGTAGAGAAGAAAAATAAAACTACAACACCAATCCCGCCAAGAAAGACGAGAAGCTAGACAATTAAGAACTAAGAAAATTTTAGGTCCGATAGACCAAATTTTGGTCTCAGTGGACATTAACCATCATCATCATCATCATAATATGTGGATAAAACAATTAATGCACCAATTACAACAATTAACAACTACATAAAGAAACTATGTTTATAAAGTGGTAATGCTATTATCTTTCCTTTTTGTAAGGAAAGGATAGTTAAAAATTAGGTTTAGTAGTTATACTTCTAGAATTGTGCAACCACTTGATCGAGGTAGTTGGTTACGTTTTGTACAAAATATAGGAGGAAATACTCAAAAGGTTTTGGTTGGTTTTCTATTACCCCTTTTAGAAATATAAAAACAAATATCCGAATTCATAAATTACTATGTTTATTGATTGAATTCGCATGCATAGTTACCTAACCAACTGTAGAGGAAGGGTCACTCTATAGGCATGGTGATCTTCTATTTCTGGTCCTTATTTTTTTGGATTATAAAATTTATTTTCTTAAATAGTAGAATGTGTGACTAGATTATGTTATCTGTATTTTCCTCTTGCAATATAATACTTAATTTTATTTTGAATTAAGACTTATTGGTTATTTGCATAGATTTAGTACATATTTCAACTTAGGAATACTTCTTGGTTGAGTTAATTATAATTATCTATGTTATTTCTGGATATTAAAAATTTTAGATCTACAATGAATTGAATAAGAATTGTCAATTGTTGAAGGTATTTCCTATAGGTTGTTAACAATTAGCACAAGCGAGGAAAAACAAACGAATTGGTGGAAAAGGCCTAAAGTCCTGATGTTATATTGTATTGATCCGAAAATCAGAATTTATAATACATTAATTGACCTTATTGATATTTTATATGTAGATCTAGTTCACATTGACAACTCATAAGTGGATCATCACAAAACCTTTTCAATATAAGAATTGCAAGTCATGAAAATTGTATTCTTGGACTTTGCGACTATTTAGGAATTCACAATCTAACATTCACCCCCTCGATCAAAAGTATGTATAACTGTACCAATAACCTTTTTATCTCCTATATGAAACTATTGAACTAAGTTTCGATGAAGATATGGCTGAAAATGCATTAATATTTGAATATTTGGAAGTGAACAATTATTATGTTTGAACATTTCCATTGAATAGTTGAAATTGTTTTCTGTTGAGGAGACTAGTTGCTATGCTATAATTCCCAATTTCCAACATAATGGTGATAAAATTTCGAAACTTGAAGCCTAATATCTTAGATTCCCCCTATCAGGTGCAAGGTGAAATTTATTTTTTAACAGTTCATTCTTGGAAGGATTCGCTCTGGTTTTGGATTCTTTATGTGGTGGCTTTTTTTGTTGACCACTAACCATCTTCCATGGAAATTAGTGATTTATGGTTTTCCACCAACCAGACTACTTTGAATAAAATGCTGGTTTCTAGTAAACCATTAACTAATATTCTTTGAATAAGGTGTGGTTTTTGGATGACCAGTAACAAATATTATTTAAATAAGGTGGTGGTTTATGGATGACCACTAACCAATATACTTTCAATAATGTTGTGGTTTTTGGGTGACCACTAACTAATTTCACTTCTTCAGTTTACTTCCCCCTTAAAGATATAGGGGATTTTATTTTATCATTGTGATCCCCCCCTTTAGGTGTGGAGAGTACCATCTTTGACTCTTGTGTCTTTACCTCTTTTTTGACTAGGTGGTAAGACTGGTGTTGTTTCTTCACTTCTTTGTTCCATTTATAGGAATTTATCCATCCATAATTGACTATCCTTTTTTCCTTATTCTACTTTAGAAATTTATCAAATAAGTGATTTTTTCCCCCTGAATGAATACAAGGATGGAGATCAAAAAATGAATCTTCATGTGACCATTTCTCTAAAAGTACTGACACTTTTTAATAAAATTATGAATATCTTTAAGGAATACTACACTCAGAAACTGAAGTATGCATCAATAACCTATATTATGCCTTGGCCATCACAAGTTACATAAACACTTTCCATTATTTCAACTATATCATATGTTGCATCAAAATTTTAGTAAGGTTCTTGATACATGTTGCATCACTTTGCTTTATTAACTCTGTAGTGCCACAACTTGCATCGATTGTGTGGATGCATTCATGTGTATCATAAGACGCATTAAATTTTTCTATTGGATCTTATATATCACAAATTGTACCTACTTTCATCGTAGACACTAAATCAAGTATGTCATCAATCTGATCTTGTTTTTCTCTTAATTTTGTTTGAAGAGCATCAAACAATCAATCCTTCATATTTATCTCTTTTTGAAGGTATTTTGCAGATGCAACTGGAGACATCCATTTGATCAATTATGATATGGTTTTATTTTTATTTTCACTAAAGTACTTTACTTTTAATATGCAAATCATCCTTGCAGTCTTGCAAATATTTGATTTCTTGAGATGCATATTTTAGACATTTTTTTTCCTTTACCCATTTGTACTTAACACACTCACATGTTCACTTGTCCTTTCTCACATTAGGGGATTTTTGAGGTCTAAACTGGGCCTCCTAAGAAAAATGTACAAAAAAAAACTTTATAAGAACCAAATTCAAGATGATGATGTCAACTATGAGGGATGATTCACCATTTTTTAAGTAAAAGGGTAAAAAGATTAAAAAATAATAAAATAATAAAACTACTTTTTCAACTGGTATTTAAACTTATCTCCCAAAGTTTTTACTCAAATTTCGAGCAGGAGTACTTGTTAGATGAAAATTTTAATTCCTCATCCAAGGAGTACCCATGTTGCATACTTTCGATGGACCCTGCTACACGAAAAATGAGAAATACATTAAAAAACGTGATTGCAATCACGTTTTTCATGTATTTCTAATTTTTCGTATAGCAGGACCCATCAAAAGTATGCAACATGGGTACTCCTTGGATGGCGAATTAAATTTTGCATCCAACAAGTACTCTCGCTCAAAATTTGAGTAAAAACTTTGGGAAATAAGTTGAAAATATGAGTTGAAAAAGTAGTGTTTTCTTTTTTCCCTCTAAAATTTGATGATGTGATCAAATATTATTTTTATTATTTCCATTATTTTTTTATAATTTCCTTAGGATGCCCATTTTAGACCTCAAAATTCCTCTAATGCTTGCACTTGTTCCATTGAACATGCTCACTTTATTTTTATGTTACTTAGGGGTTTTAGTACTACCGATCATGCATCCTAAAGTTAAATTACAATCTTGAATTTGATGATTGACTCACTTGATTTGACCCCCTTCAACGAATTATATACTAATGCATGCAAGATCACACAATGTGTCCTTAGAGCCCTTTATTCAATTTCAGGGTGGTCTAGAACAAGAAGAAAAATAAAATTTTAATCTTATTGTGAGATTCTTCATACAATGATAATGGATAGATCTAAAGCCAAAACTCTTCTTTAAAAATAGAGCCAACTTTTACAAAAATTAAAAATTCTTTGTTCAAAATACTAATAAAAGTAATGAGCATACCCCTTTAAAACCAATACCGTTGGGTCCTTTGTTTTGGTGACAAAGTTTTATCATGATGTTTTTACTGCATTTTGACCAAATGTGACCGATGGAAATTTTTAGAGAAGGAAACTGAGGAAGGGGAAGGAATTTGCTAAATTTTGGCAGATGCAGAAGATCGATCAGGAAAATCAGGGCACATGTAGTCATAATTGAGCCAGAAATTTTTTTGAAAACAGAGGAAGCAACCACAATAAAGCAACAAAAGTATCCTAAAAGGAAAGGGCATAGCATCCTATTAAGAAAGCAGTGGTCCAAGCGAGCAGAGTGCTTAAAAATTTGAAGGAAAAGCCAAAATGGGAGAGATAAGGGAGTGTACTAAAATGTTGTCATAGAGCTTATCGAGCCCGCATGATTCTGTAATCACCTAGCCATATGTTAGATTATATTCCCAAGTCATTTTCTATTGAGAAGGCCTCTGAGCCCGAATGTAATGATGTAATATTGGTTGAAACTAATGAAAGAGGAATTTGTAGGAATGTTTGATGACCTACTTGTGTTGGTTTTATGTGACCCCTTTAAAAATTTATTATGAATGCATGTGTGTATTCTATGTTATTTTGAATACTTTAGTTGTTTTTATGGAATGATTACATAGTTGATGCCATGGTCTAACTTTAATGAGTATTGGTAGCCTTTGTGTGTTTCCTTCTGATGCTTGGTTCCTATCCCTTATATACATAAGGTTGTGGCACACCTTAGAGATGAATTATTCTTCTTGAGTAATGTGAAAATGTTGGCGCTATGCTAGACTATGTCAGACACTTTTTTATCCCATTTTCTTGAACCCATGGTCTCAACATGATCACCGTTTTTTTCCAACAAATGGTTCTATTACTGGGACCTTGAAATTTTAAAAGGGATGATCTCGAATCTGGTGTCGAGAATATTTAAGAAGGATATACAAGATTGGTATCATGAACAAGTAGAGTGGTTTATCTCCCAGCAAGTGCAACTACGTCAACAAAGTGTGAAGAGGCTAAAGGAAGAAATTATGTATGCAGAGTGTGCACGTAATCAATATGAGATCTTCTGGTGCAAGTTCCCAGAGTACCTCTACAATTGGTTGTGAAGGCTCCAGAAAAAATAAAACACTGACAACCAAATCCAATCTCCTCGTACCTGGACCCAATATGATCTTGTTGAATTACATCAGATCAACGCATACCCAACTCGACCTATTGACTTCTAGGTGTAGACCACTCTAGAGGGGTATATTATCAAGTTTGTTGTGGAGGGTCATCAATCCTTCTCTAAGGCCGAGGTAGTATTCGAGTCAAGGCTATGAGGGACACTATTGAAGAAATTTTAATGTGGATTAAATTTTTAATGGTAGAAGATAACTTATTGGTGTTCCAGGGCCAACCAATGGAAACTTAAAGCCATAGTACTAGGGGAAGGGCCTAAGGGGAGGAATGATATCTGGTTAGGAGCTATGAAAATATTGGAGAATTGGATGCGAATTAATTCTAGAAGGATAAAGATATAAGAGAACAAAGGAGAGCAAAGGTATGTGCATAATGGAGGGTGAAATATTTTCAGGACACCAAGGAGTGATGTTAAGCAACCTAGAGGTATCATAAGGAGAGAGAATTCGATTGAAGTTGCGAAGCGATGGGGATGACACTAGAGTGAATCCTGGTCTAATAGGATAGTCTGAGATTGCCACAGTGACATAGGTTGAGAGAAGTAGTGGAGATGTTTCCCCACTATCAGAGATGGTACGTTAGATGGATTGGTCTGTTGAGATTCAACAAGAAAATTCATCACCCACTCCTAGTGCATTAAGCACCTGGTTGCATTAAGCACCCAGACTAGAGTGGGGCCCATAATGTTATTTTTGGGTGCATGTCTATTTTGGTTATCGTTTGATTAAGATGAGCATTAAACTATAATATATTCTCAATGTGGACTTGAATCATTTAACTGAAAGTGATAAATTCAGTTAGCTAGTGGATTTCGAGTTAGAGGTATTTGGTGAGGCATGCAAAGTAATTCTAGTTGTAACAGATTTCAAAGTGCAGTGGTGCAAGTTGTAAATATTTTAACTCAGCTAAGTGAGTTAAACTCAGTTGTGCTAGTTGTAACTAAAGATACACTAGTGAGAGATCAAGTGAATTAAATATTAATTAATTCACAATCAGTGATCTCACATGCAACTGAGGATTTACTATTATTAGATGCATGCATGTCATATCCAGTGGAGACCCAGTTGAGTTCTAGGTGAAAGGGAGGTTGACTATTAGTTGTAGGAATATTGGGTCGCACACATGCAGCCAAGCACCCATTGGAGTGTCCATGATACTTGTGCAGTCAAGGTAGGCAATAATTCCTATCTGTTAGGTATCCTTACCATAAAGGATTGTGCAAGCAAGGAAAACTATCTAGAGGCTGAGAATTAGCTATTTGTTGGTCAGTTTTGCATATGACAGTGTGAGACAATTAGCTGAGTACTGGAGGACTCTTATGAGAAGATTTTCAATGTATGTAATTGTTTCATGATGCATGATTAAGATACAATAGAAGATAGTGGGGTTTTTAGATGTAATATTTCCCCAGGAAATTATCTTTGTTGTGTGTGATTGATCTTTCTTCATGTTCACGTGATTAGCGATTGTGTTTTTAATTCCACAAAATAATTATAGAAACGATTCAGTATTTAACTTTAGTACATTGTTAGATCTGGTGATTCCAAGATATACATGCATGTTGTATAATTTCTACATGGTATCAGAGCATAATAAATTGCAGAAATGAAGCAGGAGTTGAGTTTGTGACTAGATAAAATTCAAATTTGCAGAAAGACTTTCTTGCTGCTACAGCTGATTCAAGATCGGAATGGCTTTCAATGGCTCGAGGTTAGAGTATGCACTCGAGGGAAACTTGAACTACATTTCTTGGAAGGATAGGATGGAGGTATTACTCGAAGACAATGGGTTGAAGGAATTCATTGACAAAGATGTTCCTAAACTCAATGTTACAGATGTTGCAAACCTTTATGCATGGAAAAATAAAGTGGCAAAGGCGAGGAGGATCCTATTGGAGGGAGTACAAGACCACATTGTCTCAAGCCTCACCACATGCAATGTGGAAGGCTTTGACGTATATATTCCAAAGAAGCAACAACCATAGGAAATTGGTGCTCAAAGATAAACTCAGCAAGATTAAGATGGAAAAGGGAGACACCATTCCAAAATATATAAAAAAAAATTTCGAATGTTGGGATGAACTAGGGAGCGTTGGAATAACTGTTTCTGATGGTGATTTGGTGAGCTTAGGTCTCCTAGGACTTCCCAAGAGTTGGCACATTTATCAAGACTCTTTCAATGGAAGGGAAAAATTGCCATATTAGGAACGACTATGGTCGGATTTGATGCAGGAGGATTTCAGATGGAACACCAGAGATGGATATTCATCTAAGAATGAGGATGAAGAGGATTTTTCTTTGGATGCCAAGGCGAGGAAGGGGAAGGTGAAATAATTCCATTCTAAATCTGAGTCCAAGAATGGCAAGAAGCAGGACATGTCCAAAGAGAAGTGTTTTCACTTTCATGAGCATGGGCATTTTTCTACTAACTATCCGCAAAAGAAGAAGAACAAGAAGGTTGGAGGATCTGCAGCTGGTGAGGCCCTTGCCTCAAAATTTGAGCTTGAATTCCCATTGATTTCATGCATGGTGTCAAGTGTATTGGGATCTATTTGTTATTTGGATAGTATCGCTTCCTTTCACATGAAGAGAGATAAGAAATTTTTTAGTGACTTGGAGGAGAAAGATCTCCAGATGCATATTGAAAAAGGGTGACAACGAATGGTATAGTGGTACCGAAATTGGTACCATTACCTTTCAGAGGGCATCAAGTAAACCATTTCAATTAATAGATGTGATGCATGTATCAGGTCTGAAGAAAAATTTGGTCTCAGTTGCAATGTTGGAGGATAGAGGCTATGATGTTGTTTTTAGTGATGGAAAATATTTCCTGTGACATAAGACAATGGAACAAGGCAAGAGGATAGGGATTCGAGTTAAGAATCTCTAAAACATGGAGGTAGATGGTTGCATAACAATGATGGGAAAGGCATATCAAGTGGTGATCTGGGATGAGGGCGAATGATGGCACAGGCAATTGGGCCATCCTCACCATGGAACCTTGAAACTCATGCAGCATATTTCTACTCGTCTTCCCAAGGGTACAATTGCATAGTCAGACACATGCAAGGGATGTACTATGGGAAAATATTTAAGTTCCACCTTTCATGAGAAGGAAAACCGAGCTTCAGGGATTCTTGAGAGATTTCACACAGACGTGTGTGATCCTTTCTTTGTTTCTTCAACAACAAAACATAAGTACTATGTAATCTTTGTTGATGAATTTTCACGTAATTGCTGGATCTTATTCATGTAGAAGAAAGATAAAACATTCTATAAGTTCTGTGAGTTTAGGGCATTGGTGGAGAAAGATTCGGGGAAGAAAGTGAAGGCTCTTAGGAGCGATAATGGTGGGGAATACATCTCTAACGAATTCAAAAACTTCTGTAGCAAAGAAGGAATTTGAAGAGAACTCATAGCGCCTCATAACCCGTAACAGAATGGGGTCGCAGAGAGGAAGAACATAAATATTGTGGGTGCAGCATGAGCGATGTTGCATGATCAGGGCCTACCAATGCATTTGTGGGCGAAAGCATGAAACATTGCGGTTTATGTGAAAAACCGTTGTCCTCATAGAGTAATTTGCATGAGTACACTTGAAGAGGATTTCACTGGTAAGAAACCTGATGTTTCACACTTTAAGATTTTTGGCGCATCTATTTATGTGCATGTGAACAAGGATGCCAAGAAGAAGCTGGAACCAATAGCTAAGGTTAGGATTTTTGTGGGGTACAATGGTAGTCACCCCATAATTATCGGGTAGGCTTACCAAACAACAGAATGACTGTTGTGTTGGAAATACTTGGGGGGGGGGTGAATTAGTATTCCTTTTAATTAGAGCATCAGTTAATCTTCAATTATTATTAGTGTTTGTACTATGATAGCAGTAAACAAAAGGAACACAGATGCACACAATTTTTAAGGTGGAAACCCACTCCGTGGAAAAAACCACGTAATGATTTTCTAATAATTATTTAATATTCAACTCTAATAAAAAATAAAGCTCCAAATTTCTAGAATATAGAAAAACATTCTTCTCCAGCTCCCACTGGATGGATGCTCCAACACCCAAGATTCTTCAGTAGTCAACTAAACGGATGCCCCAACACCCAATGAACTACAACTCACCCTAGCACCACCCTATCACCCTATAGAAGAATAAAACAAGAATGGACCCTCGTACCAAGGAAAATGGTCCACTTTACAATGATATAGAATGACATAGAAGAAGAAGACACACTAGAGCATAACCCCAACTATGACACAACCACCTAGTGATGATCCTAGACCTCCCGACACTGTCTCTTCAACTCTTGGCAGATAGACACTTGTACAAATTTTACAATGATGCATTTACAATGACTTAGTACAATGATACCTTTACAATGACTGTATGTAGTGTTGCCCACTTGAAGATTTTATTTGGTGAACTTCTTGTTGTTTTTCTACACCTTGGTTGCTGCTCTTGTCATGCTACCCTCTGCTGCACCTTGCTTTGCTTTTTCTTCCCTAGAAAGTTTGGTCCTTTACAGCCCTTGACAACACATGATCTAGCTTTTTCTTTCCTTATAGGAGCTCGATATTTAATCTGGTGTATCTCTGTTATTTTAGATCCCCTGCAGGTTTTAACCGTGTACAGAAATTATCTGCAAACGAATCTTAAAAAACAGAAAATAAACAATAGCGAGAGCATAAAACATAAAACAGATAAAAACAGAGATTTTCCCCTGGATCCCAAATCGGGATGACCAACTTGATTTTTCATTATATTCCTTTTAGTGTTACAACACATATATATACATGTTGAAGCATACATAAACCCCAATCCATCAACCGTGGATTAGATTTCACAGCAAGTTCCTCGACTGCATCTAAAAAATACTGTGTGGGCCAAAACCATGTGCAAAACCATGCACAAAACCATGGGCGGCTCCCCCCACTAGAAAATAAGGACCAAAAAATTTTTCCTGGGGCTACTGCCCCGGACCTTGATAGGGGGGGCTACCGCCCCCCCTGTGACCCCCTTGCTGCACCTGGCGCAATGTATAGGACGAGCTATCACCCCCCCGCACGTCAATAGTCGTGGAAAGAATATAACACATACCTAACATTCTCCCACTTGTTGTTTTCTTTCCGCAGGGGGCCACAGGAGAGCTAAGTCATTATCCCAGCTTTGCAACACCCATTGTTTCTATACACCAAGAGAACTTATGAGTGCTCAGAGACTTCATCAATGCATCTACAACATTCTTCAAGGTGTCCACCTTTACCAACAACACCCTTTTAGCCTCAACCATATATCTCACAAACTGATATTGAACATCAATGTGCTTTGTCTTTGAATGATAAGCAGGGTTATTAGCCAAGAAAAATGCACTTTGGCTATCAAAGTATATCCTTATAGCTTGTTGCACCAACACTATACTTGAACACAATCGCTACAACCAAACTGCTTCGTTTCTTGCATGAATGGTTGCCATGTATTCTGCCTCTGTAGTTGAAAGAGCCACTACAAACTATCTTTTACTCATCCAACTTATTGCACCTCCAAATAGGCTAAACACATACCCACTTGTAGATATTATTTGTTCCAGATCTTTAGCCCAATCCACATCAACAAAACCATGAAATTCCAACACTCTTTCTAATCTTGGTCTTCCCTGGTAGCACAAGCCATAATCACTAGTGCCATGCAGATATATGAAAAATCGCTTCACTGTTGTCCAATGCTCCTTCCCTAGGTTTGACATAAACCTGCTCAATACTCCCACTACATGTTCAATGTCTAGTATAGTACAGACCATTGCAGACATCAGGCTACCCACTGCACTTGCATATGGAACACAAGACATATTCTCCTCTTCTTTTTGTGTCTTGGGACACTATTCAACAAAAAACTTTGTACCTACAGGAATCGTAACATTCACCACTTTACTATATTTCATAATAAACCTCTGCAATATACTCTCAACATACTTAATCTGGTTTAACCAGAGCTTCCTCTTTGCCCGGTCTCTCTTAATTTCCATGCCCAAAATATAGTTTGCAGCACCAAGATCCTTCATGTCGAATTTGGAGAACAGTTGGGTCTTCAAATCTTGCATAATTTCTTTGTCATTTCCAATCAACCACATATCATCCACATACAAGACCAAATAAATAACACGGTCACCAATTAATTTAATATAAACACAGTGATCCTCCTTGTTTCTGGTGAAGCCAAGTCCCCGTATATAGGTATCAAATTCTGATTAGAGAGCTTCAAATTGAAAAATTCCACTTGGGTTGGATAGCAGACATCCAGGGCTTTCCAAAGAGCTATCATTAGCTTGATTTTGACTTCAGGAAGTGCTTCAAAAATAGTTCCAAAGTAGCAGGGCGCATAGAGCTTTTGAGCGCGACACATAGAGGAATTTAGCCTATTTTTCACCTTCCAGCTCAGAAATTCGGCCAGTTTTGACTAGTTTTACTTTTTCATGAGAGGATTGATCTATCTTGATGTAATTTGGTAACCATGATGTAATTTTGGCATGTATTTACTTTTTCTAGATGATTCATTCACTAAAAAGTGAAAATCAAGTGAATGGATCAGTTTCCTAGCATATAGAGGCAAGTTGTTTGGCTGCCTAGATTTTAGCTCCATGTTTAGACTTGGTTCAAACTGCTCCTAGAAGGATGAGCTCGACCCCTAGAGGCATGGGAAGGGGTTAGGATAGTCTATATATTGTATTTTCTGAGACATTTTCAGGGTTGGATACTTGGGAAAAATTTTGCACCTCATTGTACATACATTTTCAGTTTTGGCAAAGGAAAGACCAGAGTTTTGCAGCACTTGTTGGGATCCTTGTGGCTTCTGAGTTTTGATGATTTTTTTCTCCATGTCATTGTAAGTTCCATTAATTTTATATGTATGCCATTTCCTTCTCTATGCTTCTAAATTAAACAAATGAGTAATTGAGGTAGAATTCATTAATTTGTCGGTGCTCTGCCTTAAGCTTTTGTTTAGTTTTTTATGTTCTTCATCAGTTTGAAGAGGATACTTTCTTGCTCTTGCCCTATTCAGCTCGTCATCAGTATTTTCCATCCATTCACTCGATCTAAGACATCAAATCCGCTGCCTACCCTGCCCCAACTTGAACTCTGCAAGATTTGGCCTCATCCCCAAGCCCAAAAATTGTTTTTCCCTTTTTCCAACAAAAACCCCTAAAAATCAAAATCAAACCCTCCTATTTGTTTATCTAGCCTAAGATCAATTGTTTTTTTAGTCATCTCAAGCCCCTTTGAACATTTTTCATTGAGATTGACCCGGAGAGAGCCCTCTCCTGTCCTCGCAGGGCTAGCTACGAGGCTGAGCGTGGTTTGGTGTTGTCCTTCTTCTGTCGTATTTCAGCCTAAGGTGGATTTGGGAACTAACAAGTCCTATAGTCATAGTGATAAAAATTACTATTTTCACTATTGGTTATAGTATAAGGTCAAATTATAATATTTTCAAATTAAATTTGACATGTCTCTTGGTTGTCAAATGGTCCTAAGTCATTGTCTAGGTGTAATGCTACTCTCATAATACACCATATGTCATGGTCATCAATGTCAATTTGAAATCAATTTCACGAGTCACTGAGTCACCATAGGTCATTTTCCTTCATTAAGTGTCATTATATAAAATCTGAAAATAAAAAGTCATGGTGTTATAAGGTTGATCATGAAAGTGTCATGAATATCTTGTTGGTCTAGTCAGTAATCATACTCATTACTTTGGGTGTGTGGTCATCATATTTCCATTTAAAGTCATTCATCATCCAAAATTACTAAGGTGTCATGAGAATTAGAAAATTAGGGAATAAATTACATCAAGAGTATCAAGGTACATCTATAACACATGGAGATGTAACACTTCCTATTGAAGAATATGCTGCCAGTACAAAATCATATCATCAAGTCATTTTTTCAAAGTACATATGAGGGCATCTTTCTATTATGAGCCAAAAATAAATTTTCAAGTTATAAAGTAGTATCAAATAATTTCAAAACTTAATTCTATCCTTCCACAAGCTCCAAGAGCTCCTCTTTACTAGTTTGAAATATGCCACGGAGATCAAAAACTCAAAATTTTCCACTACATCCCATTTCCATTTGCCTGATGCGATTGTGGAGAAAGTTTTTGTTTTTTTCAATTGGAGATAAAATAAAGGAAGAACAAGTTAAGAAATGGTTTCTAATGCTTCAAAGCCTCTTTAAATAAGTAATTCAATCTTCATAAACAATCTATGCAGTCTATTACCTCAGAAATTGATTTAAAAATCCGTTCCTAGGGTTTCCTGCGTTTTCTACTTTTGTGGTCTACAACTTCTTTTGAAAGGGAATAACCTTTGTTTTTAAGTTCATAAATACTTAATTAAACTTATCAAACACTCTCCAGCAATATCTACATTGAAATTCTTTCATATTCATCATTTTCCCAAAAAAACCCAGCTTGTTGCTATGTTTCTGGCTCAAGCCTGTGTTTTGTCCTTTTCTCCCCTTTTTTCTCACTCATTTTGAGAAATTCCACCAGAATTGTATTCCTAACATCTATCCCTACCACCCATAATTTTCTCAAAATTTTAACTACCTCCCTTTCTCTTCCTTGTTTTCAATTAGGGTTTTATTATTATTATTATTAAAATTGAATCTATAGACATGGTGAAGACAAAATAAAGGAGGATGTAAAAGGGAGGAGAAATCTCTAGGTATGATCTAACTAATATGCAATAGGTTAATGCATTAGAATTCATTAGAAAATCATTTGAGCAGGTAGACTGTGTAGGATTTTGTCTAAAGGTGCAAAAGGTAGGCTACCATCATAATTTAAAAAGCCTCTTGGCCATTAAATTCAAGAAGGATCAGGTCATCATAGCAGGGGTGAAATTTCAGTGTCAGAAGAGTTCATAGATTCAATAAATACTATCCCTAATCAAGGTGAAATTTGGTTCAAGGGAATGGAGTTAGATCTAGAACACTAAAAAATGTTCTTGAAACCACAGTACAAGGAGTCTCCTTCTCATTTTTTTCCTAGCAAGAAATTGTTGGAGAAGTACAACCCTTTGATGAAGACTATTAAGAAGCATTTCACTTGTGAGGGTAGGTTTAGCATATTGTACCATTATCACATTGGGTTATTGATGCATTTCACTTCTAGGAAGCTCGTAAACCTACCCAACTATATTTTTAGACGTTTGGTGAAGATGATGGAGAGGGTGCAATCTAAAGGAAGAGATCATCAAGTAATCCTCTTTCATCATGTTCTAGTCAAAGTAATAGTCCTCCACTAGCTGACACATATCAACATGTCATGGGAAGCTTTCTTGGAGGTAGCTTCTGTCTTACCTGTCTCCAACCAGTTAAAGATTAAAACCTCTCCTTCATCATCATCAGGACCACAAGGAGCTAAAACATCAAGCATGCCATCGGTGACCAAAACTTAGCCTAGAATAGAGATTTCAAGGAAAAAAAAGTAAGGTAAGAAGTTGGTCTTTGTTCCTGAAGCAGATGAGAATATGCCTAGGTCTAAGCCTAAAACTATATCTCAGGCAAAAAGGATACCTAAGGAGGCCGTTACTAAAGAAGCAGTTCAAGATGAAACCATGAGAGAGGAATCACCTTTGAGCAAACATGATTCACCATTGCATAATGAAGAAGAGGTACCTCCAAAATTTGAGATGGCTGATCTAGGAGAAAAACATGGAGATAAGGAAGAAAATGATATAATAAAAGAGAAATATGCACAGATTAGAGAGCTCAAGGATGACCTATCCATAGCGAATTTCATGGTGGCTTTCCTATAGTAGGAGGATAGACAATTGAAGCAAACCATAATGCAACAGAGAAATTCACAAGAAGACCCTCCATCATCAAGCCAAGTAGGTATTTTGATAGTAGAAGATAAAGGTAAAGCCATCAATGATGTAGAGCAACTGGAAGAGAAGAACATTCAAGTACAACCTGGGAGACCTAAAACTAGAGCAATGTATAAAAAGGAAAAGCATATACAAGATCCATCTCCTCCTGAAGCCCTAAATTCCATAGATGACTCCATAGGTTATGAGATTATGTAAAACAAGGAATATTGACTCGAGAGAGTGAATGAACACTTGGAGAAGCTACTGGAAAAAGCAAACATGGATACTGCCATGCAAATAAATATGGCAAGGCACTATTATGCTAGGAACATGGTATGTAAGGTTAGGGTGAAAAATATGAAGAGAAAACTAAAAAAAGACTCTAAGGAGACTTAAAATGAAGAAAAACCTTGACCTATTAGCTCATGCATCATTAGTGGTATGAAGGCAAGGTAGAGAGCAAAGAAAAGGAAATGAAATTTTGAAATTTTTAGTTTTTGTGCACACAGTCAAAGGTATCATATAGAAACGCAATAACTAGTTGTTGCGCTTTTTCTCAAAGGGTCAGAATCAAGAATTTGAAGCATGTCAGGATTGCTAATGACATAAGTACATCATAAAATCACTTGAGGATGTTTGTAAAGTCATGATTTTGTAGAAAATGACCAAACAATGTATTTTTTTACACCTTGTTGCCACCTTTTCAGGATTGTTGTTGCGTTTCTGGATAGTTTGATTTGCAATCAAGTTTGAGGAGGCTTAAATTATGTTTTTGGATGGTTTAATGGCTCTAGGGTATAGTGGAAATCTCCAAATTTCTTCATAAGTATTTATAAAAGCTTAAAACCTATTCCAGGTCACCAAAATATCAAACCAAAGATTTGTTGTGCTTCTACCAAGAGTTGTTGCGTTTCTGGGTTATTTGTTGTGTTTCTGTGTTTGGCGATTTTTCACTGCATGTGAAGGTAAAAATTCAAACTAGGTTGATGTAAATAGTTGAATTGCGAGTTTATATGATGTTAATAGACTTGTTAATTATTATCATGGTAAATAATCTTGTAATCAATGCTTCAAGAGATAATCTCAATCAATTAGCTAAAAAAGGGGAATGTTATTTTTAACATCCCTAGGATTTGGCAATGAGTAAATAGGTGCATGAATCAGTTGCTATGGATTAGGATTCGACCCCTTAGAGAGGAAATTTTATTTTTCTTATCTATGTACTCATAAACAAGTCTAAGAAAAGGTTGGATACTTGAAGTTCACACATTTTTGGAATTGGTGTACTTGATTTTGGTAGAAATAATATACAGGCAATTATAGATATTTTTATGGGATTCATGTGTTGTGGTCAGTGGCATTATTTTCTCCAATATTTATTATGCATTTTATGATTAAATTTTTCTAGCATCCATTTACATTTCTCCTTGTATTAATCTCCTAAATTTTAAACATAATTCATTACCTGGAATGCTATGTTTTGTTTGAGATTATCATATAAGTGTTTTTATCCTGTAACAAGTGCATTCATGCAATACTAATCACTTAGCTCCCTCTATATGATTTCCTCCTCACCACACTACAATGATAGATCAATTTTTGTCATTGATTACATCTATCTCACCTCATTCTATGACTGAAACTGATATTTTGGAATACTTGCCATGGTTCCTAACCTGGTGCTTCTTATCCAACAAACCCTAATCAAATCCATATTGAGATGATAGCTAGCCTAAAATCGTAATATTATCTAGTCACTTCCATTGGTTGTGAGGTTTATTTTGAGAGAGCCCTCTCTGATTTTGGTAAGGTTAGATATTAATTCAAAATTTGGTATGTGGTTACCTCTTTAGTTTCCTTTCTCAGCCTTGGGAAACTAAGGAGTTATAACAACACCAACAATTTGGTTCTTAACTGTAAATATTAAAATAGTTATTTAAATTTTAACATTCCGCCAATTGGGGGTGGAAGGGGCCAACCCCCATGATGTTTGTACTACAGGTGACCACAACCGAGAAATGGGGGTGTGGTGGCTAACCACTGCCCCAAACCGCCATCATCAAAGACTTGTGACTGGACTCCTAGCTGCTACCATCATCGTCAATGTGACCATCGAAGGACTAAAAGACGATGATTAGTTAACCACTCGGTGGAGTTTTTTAGTAAAAAATTATAAAACATGCCAATTCATATATGTTGATTTTCCAGATTTAAGGTGTTGTTGGGCATTTTAACTTCCCGACAATTTCGCCTAGAATTCCAGGAAATTGTCACCTAGTTAGCTGAAAAAGAAGAGAAATTGTAGGACTGGTCTGGATTTTGGGGAAATTGTAGAGCGTTTCACAGGAAAAATAGGTAGGCTCATAACGTCTCCAGGTTTTGACTAAATTCGAAGCAGAAAGAGGCTAGACAAGAATTTTTGGATGATTTTGGAGCCATTGGAACAGGTTTCAAAGCTTTTTGAGCATTGTAAACATATGTAATCACAATTTTGAACATAATATTAGAGGGCAAAGCCATTGGAAGCTGGACCAAGGAGACGTAGCCCAAGCGAGGTGAACTCCTTCATCATGTGTTTTTGTGTTACTATTTACGATGATGTTCATGTCTGTTATATGATGTTGTTCAGTGTTTTTTTCATGAAATTTACATAAAACACATAAAAAATCAGGTTTAACTTGTAATTTAATCCATAAATCCTCAAGCACTTTGTTTATATTCTGAAGGGGAATTTAGCACAACAAAACTAATTTTCCCATTCAAATCAAGTTGGTATCAGAGCACTAGGTTTACTTGTGCAAGGAGGATTTAATTGTTTTGCAAGTGTTTAAATGCTTACAAGGTTGAAGCTCAAGAGAGGAGAAGGAAATCTTGTGGGTTGAGGTTCTCAAGTTGGAGCAAGGAGATGGAGGGAAAAATTGCCACGATCTCCACCACAAGATTCACCTCCATTTGTAGTAGAAGCTTCAGTAAGCATGTCTCATGAAGGAGGGAATGATAACATGACGAAGGATGAGAAGGCTTTCTTGCATATCCCAAACCATATCCATTGGGTTGGATATGAAAGAAAACATTTTTACAGGTCACAAGAAAGTGTATTCTTCGGTTTGCAATCAAAACAAACTTTGTTGATGAAAGTGAATTAGATGTTGTACCGCTTGAAATTTTAGGAATTTTTTTGGGTAGTCCTTACCTATATGATTGAAAAGACATATTCTATTGCCATTAAAACAAGTACCACTTGTTCATAGATGGTGTGGAGAATATTGTGAGAGCTCATTGCAAGAAACTAAATATTTTATTAGTTAATGTAAGAAAAATTAAAATATTAGTGAATCCAAGCAAGAATTGTGTGCTTCTTATTATTAAACCAAAGAATTATGTTGATTATGAACCATTTCAAGGTTGTGATCCAAAGTTGAAATCTGATTGGATTGAAGTGGATAATCAAAATAATAAGACGATTCATGAACCAAAGGGATTACCTCGCAAGAGGGGAATCCAACATGAAACACGGTTGCAACAAGATTGTCCTCTTCCTAACATTGGAATGTACATGATTTCAGTGATGGAGAGTGATGAAATTAAAAAGAAAATTCAAGAGTTTTTGGAAAAAGTGATCATCCGACCAAGTACTTTTCCATGTGGGTCACCTATTGTGTTGGTGCCAAAGAAGGATGGAACATGGCGCATGTGTGTGGACTTCCATGCATTGAAAAAAATTACAATAAAGAATTGTTATCCACTTCCTAGAATATATTATTTACTTTATAAATTGAAAGATGAAAATTATTTTACTAAGTTGGACTTAAGTAGTGGCTATCACCAAATTAGAATTGTTGAAGGTGAAATTTGGAAGACAACATTTAAGACAAAACAAGGTTTGTTTGAATGGCTATTTATGATTTTTGGTTTATGTAATGTTCCTGCTACCTTTATGTGTGTGATGAATGATGTGTTGAGGAAATTTATTGAAGGGTTTGTCATAGTCTACTTAGATGATATCTTGATTTTTAGTAAATCGCATGATGAACATGTCTTGCATGTAAGAAAAGTACTTGATGTCTTAAGGAAAGAACAATTGTTTTTGAAGATGTAAAAATGTGACTTGGATAAACTTCTTTGGTGTACATGGGGGGTATTTTTGGAGGAGGTGAGTTGAAGATAGACCCCTTTAAGGTTGAGGTAATTGGGAATTTCCCAACGTCAAAGACAATCACTAAGGTAAGAAGTTTTTTCAGAGCATCCCAATATTGGAGGAAGTTTATTTCTAACTTCTCTTCTATCATAGCTCCATTGCATGCATTGACTAGTGTGAAAAAGGTCTTCCCATGGGGAGGCAGGAAACAAAAAGCATTTGATGCTTTGAAATAGAATATCATTTCATCCCCAATACTTTCACTACCAAACTTGAGACAACCCTTTGAGATTCAAACTGATGCAAGCGACTATGCCATGAGCGCAGTCCTTATGTAAAATGGTAATCCATTTCATTTCATTCAGAAAATTTCAATGGTGCAGTGATTAACTATCCTAATTATGAGAAGGGGCTTTATGCTTTGGTTCAAAGTGTGAAAAATTGGAAACACTACTTGATGGGAAAGGAAACAATCATACACACCAACCCCCAACCATTGCAATACTTTCAATCACAAACTAAGTTTCAAAAATCAAGGCACTTTAGATGGATGGGTTTCCTACAAAAATACCTCTTGGTCATAGGGTATAAGAAAGGTGTATACAACAAGGTTGTTGATATGCTTTCTAGGCCTATTATTAGTGCAACTAATTTACTCAAGCATAATTTTTTTTTTGCATGAAATTTATGTTGAGCAATCGGCATTTGATAATGACTTTCAAGATGTTTATGCAAACTTGACTGAAGGCAACAAAGTAGAGGAATTGGATTACCATGTACATTATAACTAGTTGTATCATTTGGGCAAGATTTGTATTCCATAGTGGGAGAGAGTGAATGTCATAAGGGAAGCACACACTTCTCTTATTGTTTGAAATTTCGGTGTAAGCAAAACAATGTCACATCTTCAGAGGTATTGTTATTGGCCTCGTATGCTTGAAAGTGTGTCATGCTTCATTAAAGGTTGTTCATTACGCATAGTCAGTAAACCTAGCAATATGAAGTTAGGATTGTACACACCACCTCCCATACCTTCATGTCCATGGGAGAGTTTTTCTATGGATTTTTAGGAGGTCTTCCATTGTCAAAAATAGGTCATGATCATTTGTATGCATTTGTGGATAGGTTCAAAAAGATGTATATATTAATGCCATGTAAAAAGAAAATCATAACTAAAAAAACAACTCAACTATTCTTTCAACATGTTTTGGTTCATTCTAGGTTGCCCACATCCATTGTTAGTGATCAAGATTCTCGATTTGTTGGGAATTTTTGGTCTAGTTTGTGGGACTTGATGGATACCAAGTTGAGAAAGAGTACAACCTTCCATCCAAAAATATATGGTCAAAACAAAGTGGTCAATTGAACATTCATACATCTTCTTCGAGGATATTGCAACAAGCACCTAATTTGTGGGGATGAAAACTTGCACTACATTCATCATGCTTACAATTGTGCAAAGTAATTCTCTACACAAACATTGCCATTTGAGGCATGGATTGGATACTTTCCTAGATCGTCATTGGATTTAATTTTTGGGAAGGATGTTGCTATTGATGGCCATTACGACATAGATAGAGCCAGGAAGTTCATATAACAAATCCAATTGATACATCAAAAAAGTCAAGTTCAGCTTGAAAAGAGCCAAGGCAAGTACAAAGAAAGGCATGACAAGCAATGTGTATATCACAAGTTCCAAGTTGGTGAAGAATTTTGGCTTCACATTAGAAAAGAGAGACTTCAAGGGAAAAGTAAAAAACTTAAGCCAATCCATTATGGTCCTTTCATAATTTGGAAAATATTGGTAACAATTCCTTCAAAGTAGATTTTCCTTCATACATGAAAATTTACTCTATTGTTAATGTGGAGAACTTAAGGTTGTATGAACCTCCTTTGATTGAATATCAAGGAGAACATGTTCAAATTCCTTTGATTGAGGATTTTTCTCCTAAATACCTTGATGATCTTCAGCAAGACACCATTCTTGACAGAAGAACAAGGACATCAAAATGAGGGAGTATAGACTACCTTCGTGTGGGGCTTAAAGGCACAAATCCTTCTAAGGCCAAATGGATCTAGATTGGAAAGGTGAGGGAATTGTACCCTCACCTGCTGAACAACTGAAAGTGATCTTTTGGGGTCCAAAAGCTTCAAGTGGGGAGGAGTGATCAGGTGCTCAAAAATTAAATTTTCCAGATAGTGTGGAACCTAAACAACCACGTAGATCTTGTCATCCTGAATCTATTGCAACTCGTTTCACGAAAAACTGACACCATATGCTACCAGAAACGTGTTATGTCCGCTTTTTCAAATAGGAAATTTTTTGAAAAAAAATGCAGGGGGAACCCAGTCAGCAGTCCATACTATTGACTGGGCATGCCCATGTGGCAGGTTGAATGGTCAACATGACTTCCAAGTGGCATGTTTTCATTGGTTTGAAATGGTGTGATTTGATTGGGTTTTGGGTGGCCAATGGCAGGCTGCCATGTGGCACTGCCAGGGGCTGCCACGTAGTAGCCCGAGGGCCACCAAAAGTTTGGTTGAGGTTCGAGCAGAGTGGGCATGACATGAACCTACGACCTCCAAGAAACTAACACAAAACTTCATTATGCACCAACCATTTGGTTCTTAACCGTAAGGGTTAAAACGATTATTTAAATTTTAACATTCTGTTGGTTGGGGGTGGAGGGGGCTAGCCCTCACGATGTTTGTACTGTAGGTGGCCACAGCAGAGAACCGGGGGTGCGGTGGCTAACCATTGCCCCAAACCACCACTTTCAAAGACTTGTGATCAAAATCCTAGCTTCCGCAAAAGAATGCCACCAGGCCATTAATTGGAGACTAGCCGCTAGCATTAAACGCCGTTGTCACTGCCGATGTGAGCTCTGAAGGACCAACCGTCGAAGGTTAGTTAACTGCTCGAGGGAGTTTTTGAATAAAATATTATAAAACATATCAATTCATATATGTTGATTTTCTGGATTTAAGACGCTGTTGGGCGTTTTAACTGTCTGACAATTTCACCCGGAATTCTGGGAAATTGTTGCCCGGTTAGCTGAAAAAGGGGCGAAATTGTAGGACCGATCCAAATTTTGGGGAAAATGTGGAGAAATTAGCCGGAAAACTAGGGAGGCTCATAACTTATCTATGTTTTGACCAAATTCGAAGCAGAAAGAGGCTAGACAGGTATTTTTGGGCATTTTGGAGTCATTGGAGTATGTTTCAGAGCTGTTTGAGCATTGTAAATGTATGTAATCACACTTTTTAACATAATAGAAGAGTGCCAAGCCATTGGAAGCTGGACTAAGGAGTCGTAGCCTTAGGCAGGGTGAACTCCTTCATCATGTGTTGTTGTGTTATTATTTATGATGATGTTCATGTCTGTTATATGTTGTTGTTCAATGTTTTGTTCATGAAATTTACATAAAACACATAAAAACTCATGGTTAAACTTGCAATTTACTCCATAAATCCTCAATCACTTTTTTTATATTTTGAAGAGGAATTTAGCACAAAAAAACTAATTTTCCCATTCAGATCAAGAAACCAACACTTTCTATAATTTTATTTCTTTAAAACTATTTTTGAACTAGGAGAAGTGTTCAATGTAACTTAATTACTAATATTTGGAGACTTAATGTTTGTTAGAAAATGGATGTGAAATGAAATTTATTTTGGAAATTTTATATTACAACCCATGCATGATGAAGTTCACAATATTCTTACATATTTCTCATATGCATCTTTGTCTCACCATTTACAAAGATAAGATCAATATTGCAAATGGACCCTCAAAATCTAGAGTTGGGTTGGACTAAACAACCTAGATTATTTAGTAATATAGAATGAATACACCATAGAATATGATCATAAACCATATTGGACCTAAACTTTAGTATTTTCAATGTTTTATCACAATTTTTGTATAATCATAGGCTTTCACAGATTACTGGATGAATGATAAATGTATTAATTTAAATCATTTTACCTTTCTAAAGAGGTTATAGATGTAATTTAATAGAAAAAAACTTTAATTTTTTTGTGATGATGGATCATACATAAGATTGTTATATAAAAGGATCAATAACATAGTATGAATTCCATGGTAACTTGGCTATATAATTTTGTTATATAAATAAAAATATTTTTTTTCATCAATTAGGTTTATATTGGGTGGTTGGGAGGAATGGTTTTTATCCTCTCCAGCTACGTTCAATTCTTTCAAGTGACATGATGAGCTCATATTGAGTATATTATTGTAATGGATTTGAACCTTATCATTGAATAGTGGTCTTGAAACCTGAAGTTTGATCCTTCTTGTTGAATGGCCTTAAGCCCTAAATTTTGAGCCTCATGTTGAGTTGTCTTAAAACTTGAAGGGTATTATTATAAGGGCTTCGAGTTTTGTTGTTGAATGTCACTAGCATTTTAAGTTCAAGCCTTTTTGTTGAATGGAATGGAGCCTAGAGAAATATCTTACCCTTGCCTACAAGTTGCAGGGTAGGGTAATTTGTTAAATGGGAAAAAAAATCCTTGAAAAAATAATATTCTTATGTCTTTGTACAATGAGGTTGCAAATAGAAATAAAATAGGTGGATGGTATGATTATAATAAAACATAATGGAATGGAAATAAATGCCACAAGAAATATGCAAATTCAACAACGTGTCAAAACATTATTAATAATATACAAGTGATAAAAAATGATAAGGACAATGTTGGCAATAAATTTCAAAATTTTGTTACATATTTGTTTGATAGGAGTTGAACTAAGTAGACTACTATCAAAAAGTTGAGTTGCAAAGATTTTAATCGATAATAGAATTGTATGCTGATGAATTTGCAAGGGTATTAATATATTTTTTCTAGTTTGAATTCAGTTTATGAAATCATGGGAGGTAATTTATTATTTCAAGAACCTACAACAACCAAAATGGTTCTCAGTAATTCGTGGGTTGCTGAAATCATCATAGAAGTTGGTTTATTGATATATTTCTAGTGAATTCAAAACAATAAATTTTGATGGCATAATTATTTGCATTAAATTTGAATTTTTATACTAATACTACCAAAGTACAATATTTGGTGTTCATTTTCAGTAGACAAAGAACTTCCCAAGCAACAAGTTTAGTAGTGGAAGGAAAAATATTGTATAAAGAACAAGTTGAGTCTACCAGATCTTGAGAAAATTTCTTTGATGAAAATGACATAGTTGAAGATATTTTCTAGGTTGTTAGAAGATTATATTTATTGGAGACATGAGGTGAGATATTATAACACATTATCAAATAATTCACTTGTGAAGGGTGTTCTTCCCTTTGCATTACCTACCACTTTTATTTTTTAGCACAATTTCATATGGGAAGGAAAATGAATAATCCCTATTTTCTGTGGAAATCAATTTAAGTAGCAATAGCGACAGTTCAAAGAGGAAAAATAGATTTGTTGACCCACAATGGTCTAATTTAATTTCTAGCGAGTTAGAAATTTGTCTAGCAAAGGCTAGTGGCCAATTGGGGGAATTCATTGGACATGTGGTCAATATAATGTTTGAAGAAGAACAAGTTGAAGAGGAAAGAAACCTGCAACATCGAGAAAAATGAAAGCGTGAATATGAAAAAACATCTAGTAGCTCACAAAAAGTAACAAGACATTCATATTCCTCTACCATGCAAATTGACATAACTAAACAAATGGGAGTCATTAAAAAAACATCAACGAGACATCCAACTTCCTCTACCATGCAAGTTGACATAACTAAACAAATACGAGTTGTTTAAAAAACATTAGGTAATATTGAAATATCCATTTATGCTAGATGATATTTTTGTCCAAAATAGACAATTTGAAAGAGTAAGTGAAGGGATTATGTTTAGAAAAAGAAAAATGAAAACAACTATATACTTCCCTAAAACTCGAGGAGTATATTCCAACAAAAATAGTCCAAAAACTCGAGGAGTATATTTCAACAAAAATGGTCCAAAAGAAACCAAACTTTGAGAATAATTTTTTTTAATGTTGTAGTAACCAAACTCAAACAAATTTAGGGGCAAAGGAAAAAAAAAAAGAATTAAGAAAACAAATACCAGAGATAACAAAGAATTAAGAGAAATAATTAATTGAAAGGGATGAAAAAATAAATAAAATATGTAGAGAATCATAAAGATAAGAGAACTTACATCATTAAAAAAAAATTATTTACACCACCTTGACCAATTTATCATAGGTATTTTGAGTAACGATGGTTAATGTTGCTAATGAAAACAATTATAACGAACATGCCTATAGAAAGTAAAGATGATGGAAAATAAAATTTGTAACCTCTATTTCAACAACATTCTTGAAAGAAGGAATTTGATATGTGAATTATTTTTCCATAATTATATGTTATCTTCAAATTGAATGTGGAATCTCAATCATTTTATTGGGGATATCAATTTGATATAATTTCATTTTTTTTGAAAATGAACTCATTAGATCCCATGAAATGGATTGGAACCAGAAACTCGACTATGAAAGTGTCCTCTTCAGATGTCGATCCTGCTTTGAGATAGGCCATCTAGCCAAAAATTGCCCAAAAGTCTCCCAGAAAAATTTTGCTAGAAAGAATCACCACAAATCTACATGGTGGGAAGGAGCACACAAGGAACATTACACTGTCATCAAGGAAGAATACTCTCCAGAAAACTCTGAATCGCAAGAAATCAGGCAAGATAGAAACAACCCTCAAGATAAGCAAAGGGAAAGCCCTGCCCAACAACAAAAAAACAAACTCGACAGCCCCTCAAGCATCAACAATTATGAGGATTTGAATACCGCGCAAAATAATTTTCATTTAGCAGCAAAGAAGATCTCATAAATCTCGAAGATAAGACACCAGTGTCCCAAGAATCAAAAGAGATGAAGGAGGTGCAAGATAAAGGAATTTGGAAGACCGTAGAGAAGAAAAATAAAACTACAACACCAATCCCGCCAAGAAAGACGAGAAGCTAGACAATTAAGAACTAAGAAAATTTTAGGTCCGATAGACCAAATTTTGGTCTCAGTGGACATTAACCATCATCATCATCATCATAATATGTGGATAAAACAATTAATGCACCAATTACAACAATTAACAATTACATAAAGAAACTATGTTTATAAAGTGGTAATGCTATTATCTTTCCTTTTTGTAAGGAAAGGATAGTTAAAAATTAGGTTTAGTAGTTATACTTCTAGAATTGTGCAACCACTTGATCGAGGTAGTTGGTTACGTTTTGTACAAAATATAGGAGGAAATACTCAAAAGGTTTTGGTTGGTTTTCTATTACCCCTTTTAGAAATATAAAACAACATCTCAATTCATAAATTACTATGTTTATTGATTGAATTCGCATGCATAGTTACCTAACCAACTGTAGAGGAAGGGTCACTCTATAGGCATGGTGATCTTCTATTTCTGGTCCTTATTTTTTTGGATTATAAAATTTATTTTCTTAAATAGTAGAATGTGTGACTAGATTATGTTATCTGTATTTTCCTCTTGCAATATAATACTTAATTTTATTTTGAATTAAGACTTATTGGTTATTTGCATAGATTTAGTACATATTTCAACTTAGGAATACTTCTTGGTTGAGTTAATTATAATTATCTATGTTATTTCTGGATATTAAAAATTTTAGATCTACAATGAATTGAATAAGAATTGTCAATTGTTGAAGGTATTTCCTATAGGTTGTTAACAATTAGCACAAGCGAGGAAAAACAAACGAATTGGTGGAAAAGGCCTAAAGTCCTGATGTTATATTGTATTGATCCGAAAATCAGAATTTATAATACATTAATTGACCTTATTGATATTTTATATGTAGATCTAGTTCACATTGACAACTCATAAGTGGATCATCACAAAACCTTTTCAATATAAGAATTGCAAGTCATGAAAATTGTATTCTTGGACTTTGCGACTATTTAGGAATTCACAATCTAACATTCACCCCCTCGATCAAAAGTATGTATAACTGTACCAATAACCTTTTTATCTCCTATATGAAACTATTGAACTAAGTTTCGATGAAGATATGGCTAAAAATGCATTAATATTTGAATATTTGGAAGTGAACAATTATTATGTTTGAACATTTCCATTGAATAGTTGAAATTGTTTTCTGTTGAGGAGACTAGTTGCTATGCTATAATTCCCAATTTCCAACATAATGGTGATAAAATTTCGAAACTTGAAGCCTAATATCTTAGATTCCCCCTATCAGGTGCAAGGTGAAATTTATTTTTTAACAGTTCATTCTTGGAAGGATTCGCTCTGGTTTTGGATTCTTTATGTGGTGGCTTTTTTTGTTGACCACTAACCATCTTCCATGGAAATTAGTGATTTATGGTTTTCCACCAACCAGACTACTTTGAATAAAATGCTGGTTTCTAGTAAACCATTAACTAATATTCTTTGAATAAGGTGTGGTTTTTGGATGACCAGTAACAAATATTATTTAAATAAGGTGGTGGTTTATGGATGACCACTAACCAATATACTTTCAATAATGTTGTGGTTTTTGGGTGACCACTAACTAATTTCACTTCTTCAGTTTACTTCCCCCTTAAAGATATAGGGGATTTTATTTTATCATTGTGATCCCCCCCTTTAGGTGTGGAGAGTACCATCTTTGACTCTTGTGTCTTTACCTCTTTTTTGACTAGGTGGTAAGACTGGTGTTGTTTCTTCACTTCTTTGTTCCATTTATAGGAATTTATCCATCCATAATTGACTATCCTTTTTTCCTTATTCTACTTTAGAAATTTATCAAATAAGTGATTTTTTCCCCCTGAATGAATACAAGGATGGAGATCAAAAAATGAATCTTCATGTGACCATTTCTCTAAAAGTACTGACACTTTTTAATAAAATTATGAATATCTTTAAGGAATACTACACTCAGAAACTGAAGTATGCATCAATAACCTATATTATGCCTTGGCCATCACAAGTTACATAAACACTTTCCATTATTTCAACTATATCATATGTTGCATCAAAATTTTAGTAAGGTTCTTGATACATGTTGCATCACTTTGCTTTATTAACTCTGTAGTGCCACAACTTGCATCGATTGTGTGGATGCATTCATGTGTATCATAAGACGCATTAAATTTTTCTATTGGATCTTATATATCACAAATTGTACCTACTTTCATCGTAGACACTAAATCAAGTATGTCATCAATCTGATCTTGTTTTTCTCTTAATTTTGTTTGAAGAGCATCAAACAATCAATCCTTCATATTTATCTCTTTTTGAAGGTATTTTGCAGATGCAACTGGAGACATCCATTTGATCAATTATGATATGGTTTTATTTTTATTTTCACTAAAGTACTTTACTTTTAATATGCAAATCATCCTTGCAGTCTTGCAAATATTTGATTTCTTGAGATGCATATTTTAGACATTTTTTTTCCTTTACCCATTTGTACTTAACACACTCACATGTTCACTTGTCCTTTCTCACATTAGGGGATTTTTGAGGTCTAAACTGGGCCTCCTAAGAAAAATGTACAAAAAAAAACTTTATAAGAACCAAATTCAAGATGATGATGTCAACTATGAGGGATGATTCACCATTTTTTAAGTAAAAGGGTAAAAAGATTAAAAAATAATAAAATAATAAAACTACTTTTTCAACTGGTATTTAAACTTATCTCCCAAAGTTTTTACTCAAATTTCGAGCAGGAGTACTTGTTAGATGAAAATTTTAATTCCTCATCCAAGGAGTACCCATGTTGCATACTTTCGATGGACCCTGCTACACGAAAAATGAGAAATACATTAAAAAACGTGATTGCAATCACGTTTTTCATGTATTTCTAATTTTTCGTATAGCAGGACCCATCAAAAGTATGCAACATGGGTACTCCTTGGATGGCGAATTAAATTTTGCATCCAACAAGTACTCTCGCTCAAAATTTGAGTAAAAACTTTGGGAAATAAGTTGAAAATATGAGTTGAAAAAGTAGTGTTTTCTTTTTTCCCTCTAAAATTTGATGATGTGATCAAATATTATTTTTATTATTTCCATTATTTTTTTATAATTTCCTTAGGATGCCCATTTTAGACCTCAAAATTCCTCTAATGCTTGCACTTGTTCCATTGAACATGCTCACTTTATTTTTATGTTACTTAGGGGTTTTAGTACTACCGATCATGCATCCTAAAGTTAAATTACAATCTTGAATTTGATGATTGACTCACTTGATTTGACCCCCTTCAACGAATTATATACTAATGCATGCAAGATCACACAATGTGTCCTTAGAGCCCTTTATTCAATTTCAGGGTGGTCTAGAACAAGAAGAAAAATAAAATTTTAATCTTATTGTGAGATTCTTCATACAATGATAATGGATAGATCTAAAGCCAAAACTCTTCTTTAAAAATAGAGCCAACTTTTACAAAAATTAAAAATTCTTTGTTCAAAATACTAATAAAAGTAATGAGCATACCCCTTTAAAACCAATACCGTTGGGTCCTTTGTTTTGGTGACAAAGTTTTATCATGATGTTTTTACTGCATTTTGACCAAATGTGACCGATGGAAATTTTTAGAGAAGGAAACTGAGGAAGGGGAAGGAATTTGCTAAATTTTGGCAGATGCAGAAGATCGATCAGGAAAATCAGGGCACATGTAGTCATAATTGAGCCAGAAATTTTTTTGAAAACAGAGGAAGCAACCACAATAAAGCAACAAAAGTATCCTAAAAGGAAAGGGCATAGCATCCTATTAAGAAAGCAGTGGTCCAAGCGAGCAGAGTGCTTAAAAATTTGAAGGAAAAGCCAAAATGGGAGAGATAAGGGAGTGTACTAAAATGTTGTCATAGAGCTTATCGAGCCCGCATGATTCTGTAATCACCTAGCCATATGTTAGATTATATTCCCAAGTCATTTTCTATTGAGAAGGCCTCTGAGCCCGAATGTAATGATGTAATATTGGTTGAAACTAATGAAAGAGGAATTTGTAGGAATGTTTGATGACCTACTTGTGTTGGTTTTATGTGACCCCTTTAAAAATTTATTATGAATGCATGTGTGTATTCTATGTTATTTTGAATACTTTAGTTGTTTTTATGGAATGATTACATAGTTGATGCCATGGTCTAACTTTAATGAGTATTGGTAGCCTTTGTGTGTTTCCTTCTGATGCTTGGTTCCTATCCCTTATATACATAAGGTTGTGGCACACCTTAGAGATGAATTATTCTTCTTGAGTAATGTGAAAATGTTGGCGCTATGCTAGACTATGTCAGACACTTTTTTATCCCATTTTCTTGAACCCATGGTCTCAACATGATCACCGTTTTTTTCCAACAAATGGTTCTATTACTGGGACCTTGAAATTTTAAAAGGGATGATCTCGAATCTGGTGTCGAGAATATTTAAAAAGGATATACAAGATTGGTATCATGAACAAGTAGAGTGGTTTATCTCCCAGCAAGTGCAACTACGTCAACAAAGTGTGAAGAGGCTAAAGGAAGAAATTATGTATGCAGAGTGTGCACGTAATCAATATGAGATCTTCTGGTGCAAGTTCCCAGAGTACCTCTACAATTGGTTGTGAAGGCTCCAGAAAAAATAAAACACTGACAACCAAATCCAATCTCCTCGTACCTGGACCCAATATGATCTTGTTGAATTACATCAGATCAACGCATACCCAACTCGACCTATTGACTTCTAGGTGTAGACCACTCTAGAGGGGTATATTATCAAGTTTGTTGTGGAGGGTCATCAATCCTTCTCTAAGGCTGAGGTAGTATTCGAGTCAAGGCTATGAGGGACACTATTGAAGAAATTTTAATGTGGATTAAATTTTTAATGGTAGAAGATAACTTATTGGTGTTCCAGGGCCAACCAATGAAAACTTAAAGCCATAGTACTAGGGGAAGGGCCTAAGGGGAGGAATGATATCTGGTTAGGAGCTATGAAAATATTGGAGAATTGGATGCGAATTAATTCTAGAAGGATAAAGATATAAGAGAACAAAGGAGAGCAAAGGTATGTGCATAATGGAGGGTGAAATATTTTCAGGACACCAAGGAGTGATGTTAAGAAACCTAGAGGTATCATAAGGAGAGAGAATTTGATTGAAGTTGCGAAGCGATGGGGATGACACTAGAGTGAATCCTGGTCTAATAGGATAGTCTGAGATTGCCACAGTGACATAGGTTGAGAGAAGTAGTGGAGATGTTTCCCCACTATCAGAGATGGTACGTTAGATGGATTGGTCTGTTGAGAGTCAACAAGAAAATTCATCACCCACTCCTAGTGCATTAAGCACCTGGTTTCATTAAGCACCCAGACTAGAGTGGGGCCCATAATTTTATTTTTGGGTGCATGTCTATTTTGGTTATCGTTTAATTAAGATGAGCATTAAACTATAATATATTCTCAATGTGGACTTGAATCATTTAACTGAAAGTGATAAATTCAGTTAGCTAGTGGATTTCGAGTTAGAGGTATTTGGTGAGGCATGCAAAGTAATTCTAGTTGTAACAGATTTCAAAGTGCAGTGGTGCAAGTTGTAAATATTTTAACTCAGCTAAGTGAGTTAAACTCAGTTGTGCTAGTTGTAACTAAAGATACACTAGTGAGAGATCAAGTGAATTAAATATTAATTAATTCACAATCAGTGATCTCACATGCAACTGAGGATTTACTATTATTAGATGCATGCATGTCATATCCAGTGGAGACCCAGTTGAGTTCTAGGTGAAAGGGAGGTTGACTATTAGTTGTAGGAATATTGGGTCGCACACATGCAGCCAAGCACCCATTGGAGTGTCCATGATACTTGTGCAGTCAAGGTAGGCAATAATTCCTATCTGTTAGGTATCCTTACCATAAAGGATTGTGCAAGCAAGGAAAACTATCTAGAGGCTGAGAATTAGCTATTTGTTGGTCAGTTTTGCATATGACAGTGTGAGACAATTAGCTGAGTACTGGAGGACTCTTATGAGAAGATTTTCAATGTATGTAATTGTTTCATGATGCATGATTAAGATACAATAGAAGATAGTGGGGTTTTTAGATGTAATATTTCCCCAGGAAATTATCTTTGTTGTGTGTGATTGATCTTTCTTCATGTTCACGTGATTAGCGATTGTGTTTTTAATTCCACAAAATAATTATAGAAACGATTCAGTATTTAACTTTAGTACATTGCTAGATCTGGTGATTCCAAGATATACATGCATGTTGTATAATTTCTACATGGTATCAGAGCATAATAAATTGCAGAAATGAAGCAGAAGTTGAGTTTGTGACTAGATAAAATTCAAATTTGCAGAAAGACTTTCTTGCTGCTACAGCTGATTCAAGATCGGAATGGCTTTCAATGGCTCGAGGTTAGAGTATGCACTCGAGGGAAACTTGAACTACATTTCTTGGAAGGATAGGATGGAGGTATTACTCGAAGACAATGGGTTGAAGGAATTCATTGACAAAGATGTTCCTAAACTCAATGTTACAGATGTTGCAAACCTTTATGCATGGAAAAATAAAGTGGCAAAGGTGAGGAGGATCCTATTGGAGGGAGTACAAGACCACATTGTCTCAAGCCTCACCACATGCAATGTGGAAGGCTTTGACGTATATATTCCAAAGAAGCAACAACCATAGGAAATTGGTGCTCAAAGATAAACTCAGCAAGATTAAGATGGAAAAGGGAGACACCATTCCAAAATATATAAAAAAGTTTTTCGAATGTTGGGATGAACTAGGGAGCGTTGGAATAACTATTTCTGATGGTGATTTGGTGAGCTTAGGTCTCCTAGGACTTCCCAAGAGTTGGCACATTTATCAAGACTCTTTCAATGGAAGGGAAAAATTGCCATATTAGGAACGACTATGGTCGGATTTGATGCAGGAGGATTTCAGATGGAACACCAGAGATGGATATTCATCTAAGAATGAGGATGAAGAGGATTTTTCTTTGGATGCCAAGGCGAGGAAGGGGAAGGTGAAATAATTCCATTCTAAATCTGAGTCCAAGAATGGCAAGAAGCAGGACATGTCCAAAGAGA
Source organism: Pinus albicaulis (assembly GCA_034641835.2). Taxonomy (NCBI): domain Eukaryota; kingdom Viridiplantae; phylum Streptophyta; class Pinopsida; order Pinales; family Pinaceae; genus Pinus; species Pinus albicaulis. Next base: position 1,603,809,050 of record CM076582.1, on the reverse strand, counting down.
AGTGTTTTCACTTTCATGAGCATGGGCATTTTTCTACTAACTATCCGCAAAAGAAGAAGAACAAGAAGGTTGGAGGATATGCAGCTGGTGAGGCCCTTGCCTCAAAATTTGAGCTTGAATTCCCATTGATTTCATGCATGGTGTCAAGTGTATTGGGATCTATTTGTTATTTGGATAGTATCGCTTCCTTTCACATGAAGAGAGATAAGAAAATTTTTAGTGACTTGGAGGAGAAAGATCTCCAGATGCATATTGAAAAAGGGTGACAACGAATGGTATAGTGGTACCGAAATTGGTACCATTACCTTTCAGAGGGCATCAAGTAAACCATTTCAATTAATAGATGTGATGCATGTATCAGGTCTGAAGAAAAATTTGGTCTCAGTTGCAATGTTGGAGGATAGAGGCTATGATGTTGTTTTTAGTGATGGAAAATATTTCCTGTGACATAAGACAATGGAACAAGCCAAGAGGATAGGGATTCGAGTTAAGAATCTCTAAAACATGGAGGTAGATGGTTGCATAACAATGATGGGAAATGCATATCAAGTGGTGATCTGGGATGAGGGCGAATGATGGCACAGGAAATTGGGCCATCCTCACCATGGAACCTTGAAACTCATGCAGCATATTTCTACTCGTCTTCCCAAGGGTACAATTGCATAGTCAGACACATGCAAGGGATGTACTATGGGAAAATATTTAAGTTCCACCTTTCATGAGAAGGAAAACCGAGCTTCAGGGATTCTTGAGAGATTTCACACAGACGTGTGTGATCCTTTCTTTGTTTCTTCAACAACAAAACATAAGTACTATGTAATCTTTGTTGATGAATTTTCACGTAATTGCTGGATCGTATTCATGTAGAAGAAAGATAAAAAATTCTATAAGTTCTATGAGTTTAAAGCACTGGTGGAGAAAGAGTGGAGGAAGCAAGTGAAGGATCTTAGGAGCGATAATGGTGGAGAATACATCTCTAACGAATTCAAGAACTTTTGCAGCAAAGAAGGAATTCAAAGAGAACTCATAACGCCTCATAACCCATATAATAATGGGGTCGGAGACAGGAAGAACAAAACTACTGTGGGTGCAGCAGGAGCGATGTTTCATGATTAAGGCCTACCTATGCATCTGTGGGCGAAAGCATGAAATCCAACGATACATGTGCAAAACCATTGTCCTCATAGAGTACTTGGCATGAGTACACCTGAAGAGGCTTTCATTGGTACGAAACCTGATGTTTCACACTTTAAGATTTTTTTCTCATCTTGGTTATGTGCATGTGACCAAGAACGCAAGGAAGAAGCTAGAACTAGCAACTAAGGTTAGGATTTTTGTGGGGTACAATGAAACACCCCATAATTATCGTGTGTATTTACCAAACAACAGAATGACTGTTGTGTTGGAAATACTTGGGGGGGGGGGGTGAATTAGTATTCCTTTTAATTAGAGCATCAGTTAATCTTCAATTATTATTAGTGTTTGTACTATGGTAGCAGTAAACAAAAGGAACACAGATGCACACAATTTTTAAGGTGGAAACCCACTCCGTGGCAAAAACCACGTAATGATTTTCTAATAATTATTTAATATTCAACTCTAATAAAAAATAAAGCTCCAAATTTCTAGAATATAGAAAAGCATTCTTCTCCAGCTCCCACTGGATGGATGCTCCAACACCCAAGATTCTTCAGTAGTCAACTAAACGGATGCCCCAACACCCAATGAACTACAACTCACCCTAGCACCACCTTATCACCCTATAGAAGAATAAAACAAGAATGGACCCTCGTACCAAGGAAAATGGTCCACTTTACAATGATATAGAATGACATAGAAGAAGAAGACACACTAGAGCATAACCCCAACTATGACACAACCACCTAGTGATGATCCTAGACCTCCCGACATTGTCTCTTCAACTCTTGGCAGATAGACACTTGTACAAATTTTACAATGATGCATTTACAATGACTTAGTACAATGATACCTTTACAATGACTGTATGTAGTGTTGCCCACTTGAAGACTTAATTTGGTGAACTTCTTGTTGTTTTTCTACACCTTGGTTGCTGCTCTTGTCATGCTACCCTCTGCTGCACCTTGCTTTTTTTTTTCTTCCCTAGAAAGTTTGGTCCTTTACAGCCCTTGACAACACATGATCTAGCTTTTTCTTTCCTTATAGGAGCTCGATATTTAATCTGGTGTATCTCTGTTATTTTAGATCCCCTGCAGGTTTTAACCGTGTACAGAAATTATCTGCAAACGAATCTTAAAAAACAGAAAATAAACAATAGCGAGAGCATAAAACATAAAACAGATAAACACAGAGATTTTCCCCTGGATCCCAAATCGGGATGACCAACTTGATTTTTCATTATATTCCTTTTAGTGTTACAACACATATATATACATGTTGAAGCATACATAAACCCCAATCCATCAACCGTGGATTAGAACATAACCGTAGTTCCCTTGACCAGATCTAAAAAATACCAGGGGCCAAAAACCATCATGCCCCAAAACCATGTGCAAAACCATGCACAAAACCATGGGCGGCTCCCCCCACTAGAAAATAAGGACCAAATTTTTTTTCCTGGGGCTACTGCCCCGGACCTTGATAGGGGGGGCTACCGCCCCCCCTGTGACCCCCTTGCTGCACCTGGCGCAATGTATAGGACGAGCTATCACCCCCCCGCACGTCAATAGTCGTGGAAATAATATAACACATACCTAACATTCTCCCACTTGTTGTTTTCTTTCCGCAGGGGGCCACAGGAGAGCTAAGTCATTATCCCAGCTTTGCAACACCCGTTGTTTCTATACACCAAGAGAACTTATGAGTGCTCAGAGACTTCATCAATGCATCTACAACATTCTTCAAGGTGTCCACCTTTACCAACAACACCCTTTTAGCCTCAACCATATATCTCACAAACTGATATTGAACATCAACGTGCTTTGTCTTTGAATGATAAGCAGGGTTATTAGCCAAGAAAAATGCACTTTGGCTATCAAAGTATATCCTTATAGCTTGCTGCACCAACACTATACTTGAACACAATCGCTACAACCAAACTGCTTCGTTTCTTGCATGAATGGTTGCCATGTATTCTGCCTCTGTAGTTGAAAGAGCCACTACAAACTATCTTTTACTCATCCAACTTATTGCACCTCCAAATAGGCTAAACACATACCCACTTGTAGATATTATTTGTTCCAGATCTTTAGCCCAATCCACATCAACAAAACCATGAAAGTCCAACACTCTTTCTAATCTTGGTCTTCCCTGGTAGCACAAGCCATAATCACTAGTGCCATGCAAATATCTGAAAAATCGCTTCATTGTTGTCCAATGCTCCTTCCCTAGGTTTGACATAAACCTGCTCAATACTCCCACTACATGTTCAATGTCTAGTCTAGTACAGACCATTGCAGACATCAGGCTACCCACTGCACTTGCATATGGAACACAAGACATATTCTCCTCTTCTTTTTGTGTCTTGGGACACTATTCAACAAAAAAATTTGTACCTACAGGAATCGTAACATTCACCACTTTACTATCTTTCATAATAAACCTCTGCAATATACTCTCAACATACTTAATCTGGTTTAACCAGAGCTTCCTCTTTACCCGGTCTCTCTTAATTTCCATGCCCAAAATATAGTTTGCAGCACCAAGATCCTTCATGTCGAATTTGGAGAACAGTTGGGTCTTCAAATCTTGCATAATTTCTTTGTCATTTCCAATCAACCACATATCATCCACATACAAGACCAAATAAATAACACGGTCACCAATTAATTTAATATAAACACAGTGATCCTCCTTGTTTCTGGTGAAGCCAAGTCCCCGTTTATAGGTATCAAATTCTGATACCACATCCTTGGTGACTGTTTTAACCCATACAAAGACTTCTTTAACCTGCATACCAGTTCTTTCTTCCCCTTCACTATAAAGCCTTCAGGTTGTTTCATGTATATCTCCTCTTCCAGATCCCCGTGAAGAAATGATGTCTTCACATCAATCTGTTATACCTCAAAATCAAATGCAGCAGCAACAGATAAAAGTAATCTAATAGAAGTAACTTTGGCAACAGAAGAAAAAATATCACCAAAATCAATTCCCGGCACCTGGGAATAACATTTTTCTACCAACTGAGCTTTGTATTTCTCCACCTTGCCTTCTACATTCATCTTCTTCTTAAACACCCATTTTCTCCCAATGGGCTTCCTTCCAGCCGGAAACTCCACCAGATCCCATGCCTCATTTTTATTCAAGGATGACATTTCATCAACCATGGCTTCCTTCCAGAGTTTTCCATCCTCTGAATCTAATTCCTCCCTAACGGTTCTAGGATCATCATCAGTTATAGTTAAAGAAAAATTTGAACAGAAAGCAGATGGACTATACCTTTCTGGTTGTCTTATTTCCCGAACTGATCTTCTCACAACTGAAGTTTGTGGCTCTTCCTCTTCTGAGTCTTCTTCCGTTGTAGAGTTTGATTCATCCTCCTTTAGTTCAAACTCTATCTTATCTGGTTCCTTTGGTAGGACTTCATGTTTAACAACATCTTTCACCTCTCTAAACACCACATCTCGGTTGTACACAACCTTCCTTGTTTCCGGGTTCCAAAGCTTGTAACCCTTTAAACCATACTTATACCCAATAAAGATGCACCTTTCAGATTTATTATCCAACTTGGTCCTTTTCTCCTTTGGAACATGTACATATGCATCACATCCAACTACCCTCATATGTGAAAGAGAGGGTTTCTTACCAGTCCATCCCTCATGTGGAGTCTTATCCTCCAACGTTGATGAAGGTGATCTATTAACCAAGTAACATGAAATCTCCACTGCCTCTGCCCAGAATTCTTGTCCTAACCCAATACCACTAAGCATGCTTCTTGCCTTTTCCATCAACGTTCTGTTCATTCTTTCTGCAACTCCGTTTTGCTGAGGTGTGTATGGAGTAGACTTTTGTCGTTCTATACCACACTTCTTACAGAACTCTTCAAATTCCTTCTTGCAGAAATCCCCACCATTATCTGTCCTCAGCACCTTTATCTTCTTCTTTGTCTGGTTTTCCACCAAAGCCTTAAATTCTTTAAATCTTTCAAAGAATTCAGATTTCTTCCTCAAGAAATATATCCATGTATTTCTTGAGAAGTCATCTATGAATGAAACATAGTACATAGACTTACCCAGTGATAGAACCGACACAGGTCCAAACACATCACTATGCACAAGCTCTAATATCTTGTTTTCCCTCTTAGCACCAAAAGGAAAACTCACTCGATTTTGCTTCCCATATAGACAATGTTCACAGAAATCGAAATCCAGAGAGTTATTAGACATACCTTCTACCATACCATTTCCATGCAGTATCCGAAGGCCCTTCTCTCCAATATGTCCAAGCCTTTGATGCCATAGCATGGTATTTTCTCCAGAGACTGCCAGGCTTTCCGCTCCACTTTCGAGAACCACAGAACTATTGCACCCATCAATAATAGTGCTGCCCTGAAGCTTATATAGAGTTCCAATCCAAACTCCCTACATCAATACCAGTGCTCCACGAACAATCTTACAGACATCTTTCTCGAACACTGTTTTTACACCTGCATCATCCATCTTGCTTACAGAAATCAGATTTATGGCCGAAGCAGGAATGTGCAAAACACCAGGAAGTGTTCTAATCCTTCCACCTTGCAGGTTCAGCTTAAATTTTCCATGTCCAAATATTTTGGCCTTTCTATCATCCCCAAGGAAGAAATCACCACCATCATATTTCTCATACTCACATAACCACTCCCTATGAGGAGTGAAGTGAAAGGATGCACCCGAATCAATCAACCATGACTCGTGATATACATTTGTATTTGAAGAAGAAGCCAAATACACATCCCCACCTTCATCCGAGGTGGTTTTTTCCTCTGTAGAAGGAGAATCATCAGATCCCTTTCCTTTCTCAAGAGCTTTAGATCTGTAGTCCTTTTTGTAGTGCCCTTCCTTTCCGCATTTCCAGCACACCTTTACAAACTTTCCAGGAGATTTAGATCTCCCACTCGAAACCTTATTCTTGTTTCTATTCTGGGACCTTCCTCGTATAGATAAGGCATCTCCATTCTGTCCCTCCATATTTCTCCATCTCATTTCCTCCAACAACAAGGCTGAGACAATGTCATCAAAATTCAAGGTAGTTGTATTGCTACCTATTACAATAACCAAATTGTCCCACGAGTCTGGTAGAGAACACAAAAAACTAATGCACTTATCTTCATCTGAGATTTTAATATCAACAGATGACATTTGACTTACCACAGTATTGAATGTGTTCAGATGCTCTGTCACCAAGTCTCCATCCTTCATCCTCAGGTTATATAGCTTTTTCCACAGGAACAATTTATTCATGAGAGACTTAGATTGGTACAAAGTCCCTAGCTTTTCCCACAAGGTCTTCACCGTAGCTTCCCCATATACATTCAACAATGCTGAATCTGAGACACACAACCGTATTGTGCTCTTTTCCTTCCGATCCAACTTCTTCCAGTCTTCATCTAACATTGTTGTTGGTTTAGTACCCAGATCTACCGCGATCCACTGATATTTATCCACCAGCAGATCCTCCATCTTGAGCTTCCACAACTCAAAACTTTGACCATTAAATTTCTCGATCTCTATCTTCCCGCTGCTCGCCATCTTCTTTCACCACAAGAATCGATCCCGCAGATCTCCCACTGAATAGGGTCTACCTCAGGCCCGAGCAAAAAACCCCTCAGCAGCAAAGGCATCCCCTTGAAGTCAAAATTTCTCTGATACCAAGTTTAGGTTTTAACCCTCTATAGAAATGATCTGCAAACGAATATTAAAAAACAAAAAATAAAAAATAGCGAGAGCATAAAACATAAAATAGATAAACACAGAGATTTTCCCCTAGATCCCAAATCGGGACGACCAACTTGATTTTTCATTATATTCCTTTTAGTGTTACAACACGTATATATACATGTAGAAGCATACATGAACCCCAATCCATTAACCCTGGATTATAATATAATTTTAGTTCCCTTGACCGGATCTACAAAATACCAGGGGCCGAAAACCATTATGCCCCAAAACCATGTGCAAAACCATGCAAAAAACCATGGGCGGGTCCGCCCACCGGAAAATAAGGACCAATTTTTTTTCCTGGGACGCTGCCATGGACCTTGACATGGGGGGCTACCACCCCCCCTGTGACCCCCCTGTTGTGCTCGGCGCAATGTACAGGACGAGCTATTCCCCCCCCCCCAATGCGTGAATAGTCGTGGAAAGAATATAACACACACCCAACATCCCCAATATGTGATTTTTGGCCCTGTAGTGTTGCTCTAAGTCTTTTTTCTAATGCCACAGGTCTGACCCAATTTGGATTCTTCAAGAGAGAGTTATGCCCAATCTCTCACAATGCCCTAATTATGGACTGTTTCAGTAATGCAAACTTGTACGAAATTCCACATGTCATTGTTTCTTCATTCGGCTCTCAATTTGATACAGCAAAAGCTATAGTCTGTGCACTATCTGCCACTTATTACATAATTCCAATCCGATACTCAGAGAGAGAGTTATGATAAGTTTCCCAAGGTCACTTCTTTGAGATGAATTTCAGGAGCCTACGAAAACACTGACTTCCACAGATCATATCTCCGAAAATATTGCACAACTTGATCTGAAATTTTTACAGGAGCTTCCTTAGGATTTAGGATTTGCCTCATAAAAATTTCAGCTTCTTATCCTTCATATACAAAAAAATTAGAGCGAAAATTCCATGATTACCTGTTTCAGATAGCAAAATCCCTGCATAAGGAGGATATGAGGATCAAAATTTATATAAATGCTTAGGTTGAGAGGGGCTTCAACAAGTGAATGTGGGAGGGATTTTAGGAGCTTAAAAATGATTAATTATTGACTTTTCAATGACCCATGCCACAACCCCATGGGGTTTTAGCCCACTAACTCGAGTTACAAACTTCAAACATGAATATCTCTCAAAGCGTGAAGAATTACGTGGCGTGCCATATATCAACGGAAAAATCTCGACAAGTAGAAACCATAAAAAGCATTCTTAACCCAGAATATAGTAATTTGGTAGGTCAAAATTCCCATGCAATATTGGGGTAGCCCCTGGTGCTGCTTGGGTTGACATCAATGAAAATCGTTGATCAACATGTTTTGCAACGGGATATCAAATTTGATGAGGAGAAATCCATGCAATTGTCCCTTGACAGGGAGCTAGACTTTCATGCAGAGGAGGAACTATTGGTTCCCAAGGATGAATCTTAAGATGTGGAACAACCACATGAGGAGATTCATGGAGTAGATGAAAACACTCAAGCAGAGACATCCATCAAAAATGGTAGAAGGCGCACCATAGAAGTTGATAGATTGAGACTTTATGTTGCAGACAATGTAGGAGCCCCTACTTCATAGAGCAAACAGAGACAATCTCTTGACCGATTTACTGGATACATGGATCTTATGAGAAAATGTATTGTGACTGAACCATATTCCTTTCACGAACTTAGTGCAGCGGCCAACTTGGGTTGATGCAATGGTGGAGGAGTATGACTCCATTGTCAAGAACAGTAAATGGGAGATAGTCCCAAGAACGGTCGACAAATCAATGGTTGGATCTAGATGGATCTACAAGGTAAAGGAAGTTGTTGATGGGAGTGTGGAGATATACAAGGCTATATTTGTGGCCTGATCATTCTCACAAATCGAGGGGATAGATTGTGATGAGACATTTGCACCTGTTGCAAGGTACTCTTCCATAAGATCCATCCTTGCACTCTCAATGAAGATGGGCTGGCGCATTCATCAGATGGATGTGAAAACTGTGTTTCTCAATGGGATCGTTAAGGAAGAGGTGTACATAGAGCAACCTGAAGGTTTCAATATCTTCAACAGTGAGTCGCATGTGTGCCGACTCAAAAGATCATTGTATGGGTTGAAGCAAGCACCTCGTGCTCGGCACACTTGGATAGACAGCTATTTCATCGGACTGGGCTTCACCAAAAGTGAAGCAGATGAAAAAATGTACCAGATTGTGGCTGAGTGTAAGCTATTGATCATTGTTCTTTATGTTGATGATCTAATTTTGATTGGTGATGAGCAGCTGATACACTCATGCAAGGAGGATATTGCAAGGGAGTTTGAAATGAAGGATATGGGCCTCCTTCATTATTTCCTTGGATTGGAAATATGGTAGCGGGATTGTGAAATTTTTGTGTCTCAAGGCAAGTATGAAAAGGAGATACTGGGTAAGTTTAACATGGAGAGTTGCAAACCCATGTATACTCCTCTTCCAGGAAATTGGAGGAAAGAGGATGCTACTTCTAGAGAGGTAGTGGATGCTACTGTTTATCTATAGTTAATGGGTTCACTAATGTATTTGGTGAACACGAGACCAGAAATTTTCTACATAGTTAACCAGCTGAGTCAAGCTATGGTTAAACCTACCAAGCTCTTTTGGAAGGCGGGGAATCATGTCCTGAGATACCTGAGGTGCACATTAGAGTATGGTCTATGGTACAGAAAAACAAAGGGAGTGAAGTTGCATGGCTTCACAGATGCAGTTGGGCTGGCATTCCATCGAACAAAAAGAGAACATCAAGGGAGATCTTTAGCATTAGATCAACAACAGTTTCTTCATATAGCAAGAAGCAATGATCTGTGGCACTTAGTTTAATGGAAGCAGAATACATGGCAAAAATTCAAGCTGCATGTGAGGCTATCTGGATGAGAAAGATCTTGGTTGGTTTATTTGGTTCTCAGATGGATCCGGCAGTGATTCATTATGATAATCAGAGTTGCATTAAAATCTCGATTAATCTTGTGTTTCATGATAGGTCCAAGCATATAGATATCTGATACCATCATCTCAGATATTGTGTGTAGAGAAGGATAATGTTGATTCAGTACATTCCCCCGGAAGATCAGGATGCAGATATTCTAATGAAGGTGCTCACCAGGAGCAAATTCGAATACCATACAGACAAGATCAAGGTGAAGGATAATCCATTTCTTGTTGAGAGGGAGTGTTGAGATTCAATAAGAAAATTCAGCACCCATGCCTAGTGCATTAAGCACCTGGTTGGATTAAGCACCTAAACTAGGGTGGGGCCCACAGTGATATTTTTGGGTGCATTCTATTTTGGTTATCCCTTAATTACGATGGACATTAATTGTAATCTATTATCAATGTGGACTTGAATCAGTTAACTGAAAGTGATAATTTTAGTTAGCTAGTGGATTTCGAGTTAGATGTAGTTGGTGAGGCTTGCAGAGTAATTCTAGTTGTAACAGACTTCGAAGTGCAGTGGTGCATGAGTTGGTGCAAGTTGTAAACAGTTTAACTCAGTTAAGTGAGTTAAACTTAGTTGTGCTAGTCATAACTAAAGATACACTAGTGAGAGATCAAGTGAATTAAATATTAATTAATTCACAATCAGTGATCTAACATGAAACTCCGGATTTACTATTATTAGCTACATGCATGTCAGATCCAGTGGAGACCTAGTTGAGTTCTAGGTGAAAGGGAGGTTGACTATAATTTGTAGGATTATTGGGTTGCACACATGCAACCAAACATCCATTGGAGTTCCCATGATACTTGCGCAGTCAACGCAGGCAATAATTCCTATCTTTTAGGGATCTTTACCATCAGGGATTACACAAGCAAGGAATGTTGTCTGGAGGCTAAGAATTGTCTATTTGTTGGTCAGTTTTTCATATGACAGTGTGAGAAAATTAGCTGAGTACTAGAGGGATCTTGTGAGAAGAGTTTTGTATGTAATTGTTTCATGATCCATGCTTAATATAAAATAGAATATAGTGGGGTTTTTAGATGTAAGCTTTCCCGAGGAAATTATCTATGTTGTGTGTGATTGATATTTATTCATGTTCATGTGATTAGCAATTGTTTTTTATTTAGAAAAATATTTTTAGAAGCGATTCAGTATTTAACTTTAGCACATTGTTAGATTGGGTGAATCCAAGATATACATGCATGTTGTATAATTTCTACACGGTCCCTATCGGTTTTGAGGAAGGTCCAGATGATGAAATGTATTTCACTATGAGAAAATTGTTTTCAGAGACTTATGTGTCTCCCGCAAGTAGAAATTCATTGACCAATGACTTTGGTGGTACCTCCCCCAACCTTCCCTTGGTACTTTATCACAACCCGGGTCAGTTTTTATCTAAGCTAGTTAAAGTTATAAAGGTCCACAATGCACACACTACCTACCAAGTTGGTTCCTCTAGTGTTAGAAATAGTAATTGTAGTTTGGATCCCCAAGGATCATCACAACCAGGTTCCCAAGGATTCATACTCGTTCTACGAGTTCATCTGTGTATGGTTGGTAGCATGGCGGGGTCATTTACTCAATATCTTGAATTCTTTGGGAAACGGAATGAAGATGTCGACCAAAATTGGTACCTATGTGAGGCCATTTGGGGAGCTCGCCAAACTCTAGATTCCACAAAGCTTATTGAATTTCAGACCACTCTTCAAGACAAACCACTGAGATGGTTCATCAAGTGGTCTGCATTACAGAAGAATCTGACGATAGATGAAGTCCGACTAGAGTTCGTTCAAGAGTTTAAACTCCCTCAGACTAGCCATCAAGGGCTATCAGAGCTATGGTAAATTAAGAAGAGGAAAGGAGAAACCTATTGGGAGATGATGAAAATATTTAAGGATGCCATTATCAAGATAAGCTACCCTATCGACCCCAATCGTTAGTGGGATTGGTTTATCAAAGTGTTATTTCCACTTACCCACACGGTGCTGACTCAACAAAATATTGATACTCTGCAATATGCCCTAGAACAGGAAACCCTAAATGAGTCCATGACATTATTCCATCATGAACATCGAGGATGAACAGTCTCCCATGACCCCACTCTCATAGGACTGCAACATCAAATTGTTGATTTGATAAAGAAGCTGGGGGACATCTAACCAGTGTGACCTTAGGGACCGCACATGTGGTGTACCAATTTCCATATTAAGGGGCATCAATTCATGAAGTTCCAAAGAATGAGAGGCCCGAGCACTCCCTATGTACTAGTGGGGCCCTCCACATCTTTACCCACTGCCATAGTTGCACAAGTTTGTGCGCAATGGTTATATATAGGATGCATGTGGTTCCATTCCTTTCCTAATAATTAGGGTGCAACTCCAACAACATATTGTGAATTCTACTGGACATATAGGCATCTTCCTCGTCTTTGTATGATTTAAAAAATATATTAAAATGTCCAAAAAAATGTCTTTTGTGAGTTATGTGGTTCACCTACTCACCACCATGATCAATGTAGAGCATTAGATGCCCTCGTTGCTTAGTTGGATCATTCTTCTTATATTTAGAATATGTATTTATTCATATGTATTTAAATTTTAGAATATTTTTGAAATCTAACACATATGAATAAAATCAATTGTTTGATATTGTTAGTATGTATTCAAATTTTCAAAATATTAGAAAATCAAAATAATTGAAAATGAAGATATCTAAAAATAGGCTTGGTTCAATTACAACAATTAAAAATAAAGCTATTTCCACCAGCCACTATGACACTAGAGTATATCCACCAAAGAGTAAGACAGATATATCAATAACTTACCAACATAGATCCATCTTAACTACAAATCTTTCAAGCGTCGAGAGGGATCAAATCTCTCGAAGTGAAAACCTCTTTTTTGAGTTCAAAACTTGAGGAAAGGTTTGCACCTCCAGAGATTTTATCCCTCCTGGCGCTTGATAGATATGTAGTTAAGATGGACCTAGGTTGGTTTCAGTCGTGTGCGACCAAGGAAAATCTATCGATAATATGAGGAACATATGATTATTTTTATCAATATGTAAATACATCTAATATTAATATAACCATTTTAAATATGCTAAATATGTTTGAGATTTATGGATTCATTTTAATTTTAAATTTGCTTAATTACCTCAGTTTTTTGAGATGATAAATATTGTAAAATAATTTTAATGATGAAAATTGATGAAATAACATTTTTGGATGCAAAGTGACATTGAAAAAATATTGAATGATATAAAATGTGAATAATAAGAATGTAGTCAATTACAAATAGACTTCATTGTGATCAATCTCAGACTATTTTCTTCTCTATTCTTATTGTCACAGTGAAATCAATGCATTTAGTGTAAGAAATCAAATAGGATTAGAAATCATTTATATTGAAATCAATCATCATATAGTGTAAGAAACCAAATATAACTATAAATCAACATCTACATTGAAATTAATGCATCTAGTGCAAGAAATCAAATAGGATTAGAAATAACCATCTACACTGAAATCAATGCATTTAGTGCAAGCAATCAAATAGAATTAGAAATCATCTACATTGAAATAAATGCATCTAGTGCAAGTAATAAAATATCATTAGAAAATCTACACTAAAATCAATGCATCTAGTGCAAGAAATCAAATAGGATTAGAAATCACCATCTACACTGCAATCAATGTTGCATCTATTGTAAGAAATATTCTTCCATTTATCCCCCTTCCATATATATCTATATTTCCCTACATCTCTCATTCTTTGTATCTTTATCTCACCACACAAAACAACACACTCTCTCACTCCATATTTATCAATCTCTTTGTCCCTCCCTCCATGTCTCCATCTATCTCTTCTTTCTCTTCACATGCCATCTATATCTATATCTCCCTTTATCTCTCTATCTCAAGCCCGAAAAATACACTCTATTTATCCAATCTATCTATCTATCACTCCCTCCTGCTCTCCCTCCCCCCCTCTCTCTCTCTCTCTTCCCCTTCGCTCCCTCTCCCCAACTTCTATCTCTCTTCCCTCTTGCTATCCTCTCTCACTCTCCCTTCATATTCTTAATCACTCCTTCTCTATGTCTCTCCAACATTCACTCTCTATGTATTTCTTCTTACCTCCCTCTCTCTCCCCCTCCATCTCCATCTCTATTTCCCTACGTCTCTCCACTCTCTCTTCCTTTCTCTCCCACCTCTCTCTCTCTCTCTCTCTCTCTCTCTCTCTCTTCACCTTCTAAATTTTTCAATATATGCCTCTATCTCTCTCATTCTATCCCCCATTCTCTCCATCTCTTCTTCTTTGTCTCTTTATCTCACCCCAAACATACACACTCTCTCTCCATCTCTCCCTTGTCACCCCATCTCTCTCTCCACTTGTCACTCTCTATGTCTTTATTATTCCCTCCCTCTCTCCCCATCCAGCTCCTTCCTTCTATCCATCCCTTTATACCCCTCCAACTCCATCTCTTTATCCCTCCTTCTCTCCCCATCCAGTTCAATCTCTCTATCCCTCCCTCTCTCCCCATCCAACTCCATATCTCTATCCCTCCCTCTCTCCTCCTCTCTCTCAATTCCCCTCTCTTTTCCTTCCTCTCTCTCCCTTTCTCTCCTACCTCCCTCTCTCCTCCCCATCCCTCAATCTCTCTCTCTCTCTTTCCCCTACAATCCTCTATATTCCCCCACCACTGTCTTCCTCTCTCTCAAGTTCCCTCTCCCATCCTTCCTCACATGCCTCCATTTACCCCCCCCCCAGTCGTGCTCTCTTTTTTTCTCTCTCTCCTCAAATCCTATCTCCCAAAAACACGTCCTATCTACTTTGTCAAACAAGAAAATTTAAAAAAATAATGCAGGAAAACCCAGTCAGCAGTTCGTACAGCTGACTAGGCATGCCTATGTGGCATGTTGACCAGTCAAAGGGTATCTTCCTTGTCAAATTATGTTGTGCCAAATGGAACATTTTCATTTGTTTGAATTGGAATGTTTTGATTGGGTTTCATGGTGGCTAATCATAGGCTACCATGTGGCCCAACCAGGGGCCACCACGTGGAAGCCCGAGGGCCACCAAAATATTGTCAAGGTCCAAGCGAAGCGGGTAGGGGTCGAACCCATGACCTTCACGCACTATGACAGAGCCTTTACCATTGCACCATGATTTTGTTTCTTAAACTATATGGGTGCAACATATATTTAAGTTGTAATGTTATTTTGTTTGGGGGTGGGGCTCGGGGTCTAGACCTAGTCCTGGTCACCATGCCTTGGGGTGAGAGGCTAGCCGCCCCCACCCCCCCCCCCCCCACCCACAACTGTTCCATAAATGTTAACATTAACCGTCCACTGATGGTAGCATGTGACACACCACGAGACCACCATTGAAACCGCTAGAGCGCCAAGACCGCCTGCGTAACTTCCCATCCTATCCGCCAATGTGACCTCATCGACGCTAACCATCGGCAGTTAGATAACCATCTGGTGATTTGTTTTAATTAAAAAATATTTTAATTTACCACATCTTTATGGTTAATAAATAGAATTTAAGGCCTTAATATGAAAATTGGTAGGCTGACAATTTTGCCTAGTTATTGGGCAATTTGGTACTCGGTTAGAGAATTTCGGGGAAAATTTGAGTGATGGTGCCGGATTTGGTGGAATTTGTGGAGAATTTAGTGCAAAAACTTGGGGAAGCCATAACTAAGTGAGTTTTTGACCAAATTCAAGGCAAAAAGAGGCTACGCAGGCATTTTTGGGCATTCTGGAGCCACTCAAATAGGTGTCAGAGTTGTTTCAACACTGTAATATATGTATTCACACTTTTGAGCATAATAGAAGAGGGCCAAACCATTGGAAGCTAGACCAAGGAGACGTATCCCAGGCGGGGTGAACTCCTTCATCATGTGCTATTGTGTTACTGTTTATGGTGATGTTCATGTCTGTTAGATTTTGTCGTTCAGTGATTTTTTTATGTTAATTTGCTCAATAAATTCACATAAAAACACATAAAAACTCATGGTTAACTTGAAATTTACCTCATAATCCTCAAGCACTTTGTTTTGAATTGGAATTTAGCACAACAAACACTAATTTTACCATTCAAACTACTCTGCTGGCTTCTCCCTCCCATGAATCCTGGTAGTTGTGTCAGCTCTTGGGAAGGCCTAGAAGTGTTAGGATCACCAAATCATCCTTAGCAATTGTAACACCAACACTCCCAAACTCATCCCGACATTGGGTGAACTTGGTCAAGTACTTTGGTATTTTTCACCCTTCTCCATCTTGATTTTCCTAAGTTTGTCCTTCAGTGCTAGCTTCCCATGGTCACTGTTGCTCTAAAACATGTATGTCAAGGCCTTCCACATTGCATATGGAGTTTTCTTCTAATTTAATTCAAGTGAAAATTAAATTAGTATCTTTCTTGGTGTCGTTTTCAATATTTCTTGATTCCATTTTTCAACAGATTGATCTTATAAATCTTCTAGATCTAGATTTGTATCCTGATCACACTGGTAAGTCATCAGTGTATCATCACAAAACCTTATCAATATAAGAATTAGAAGTCATGACTATTGCATTCTTAGATTTTGTGATTTTCTAGGTACTCATAGTCTGACACAGGTAATTTATTTCTATTTGATGTAATTATTTACTACAGTGGTGTAGGTAATTTATTGAATTTGTTGTAATTGTTTTTTGTAGTAGTGTAGATATTCTATTTCCATTTGTTAATTATGCACAATTTTCCTGTAAAAATTTTAGTTTGTTCATTGTTAGTTTAATTGAGAATAAAGTAGTGAGTTATATTCAGGTGTAGGAGCATAGAGGAAGTCATCAGTATGAACCTTGTGAAAACTATATAAAAAAGCAGTGTGAAAATTGCATAAAGGGAGAATCTTGTATTAGATTAAAGGCTAATTAAATTAGGAATTTAAAAGTTCACATATAGTGCATAATTTTTTGATAGTTTTTTTTATCATGTATTCATAAATAAAGTAAGTTCTTATAATTATTGTTAGAGTTCCAATAAATAAGCCTGGGAACTTGTAATATTATGTAACATCCTTATCTACTATGTTGTAATTCTTATCTTCTAGCTATCACTAAGCTTCCATTACTCCTATAAATTACTTAGATGTACAATATTTTTCCTCAAACAATGAAGTATTTTCTTCCTTCAATTATCTTGATTTCTTCCATAGAAGGTTTTTAAATCTTGCAGTCTAATCCATGGGTGTTTTTTCACTCTTATATAGTATCAAAGCTTGGTTACAAGCTCATCCTCGTTTTTCTTAGACACCTATTGTAATATGATCTGGATAAGAGGCCAAGTTTTTATATTTTTTTTTTTTTCTAGGGTTTCTCTATGATCAGGTTCAATTTTGATCAGGCTCATGACTTATTATAAGTTGCTGGGTGAAATTTATCATCCATCATTCTAGTTTTTGTTGCCAAGGCTAGTTCATCAAAGTGGTTGGCGGAGCACAGGAAGATGCACCCAAACAAGGAATGCTTCCAACCTTTAAGAGCATGCATCAAATTTGGTCGATCATCATTTTAGGAAAAGGGCCCATGAGTCATAATTCCATCGATGCTAGAGAAGCTTCTCCATGTCCTCACTTGATTCTTTAAGTCACCCCATCCACACTTTACCTAAAATAATACAACAATATGAGTAACCCATAATTGGGAATAAGTTCTTCTCAGTCCAATTTTGAATCACCGACATAACCATAATTTTTCTCAGTAACCTCCCAAAGATGGTTGTAGCTTACAACTTTGATAAAAAGGTGTATTTCTTCAACCTTCCTTTTGAAACACTTATTAATAATTTTTTGCACCTCCTTCCCTGTCATCTCGAGGGGTGACCGATATGTAGGATATGGGCCTCCACTTAGCATTTCCCATGTCATAAAATCACATAGGAAGTAAGTGGGTGAGTTATGCGAGTAACTAAGAGGCACAAATGTGAAAACAGGGGCAAGCAACGAGGATATTGTGACTAGAACATGGAGGGCGAACCATCGGTGAAAGGGATGGTAGATAAGAAACAATGGGGGTGATGTGGAGAGGTTCCAGAAAAACATTAGTGTGTCTAAGGTTCTCAAGCGAGGAGAAGGGGAAAACTTTCGTGAAGGAGAAAGTGTCTCGGGGAGGGGGCCTAGACTGTGATCCGACGATGTGGAGGATGGAGGACAAGACCTATTTTACATCATTGTAACATACTCAATCTTGCGATACATAAAGGAACTTGCAACCTCATATCGGAAGGCTTGGATGCAATGGCCTTCCATCAAATCTGCAGAAAAAAACACTAAATTATCTTCCATCATGAGATGTCATGTGACCAGAGGATGAGAGGGAGGAGTGGCCTTTGAGACCTTTTCATTCCAAAGTTTTGGCTTGTATCACTTTGATATTCCTTCTCTATAATTACTTAGGTTTAACCCAAATTGATGCTCTAATTGAAAGTAATGGTAACTTTCCCAAAACTTACTGAGTTTTTACCTCTTCCCTAGAGAAATATCATATAGCATGCCACATGTCAATTTTTTTAAAACTTAATTATATAATTTTTACCTAAGGTACCCCAATATGTCTCCTCAGAGCCCTAAAAAAAATTACAGTCTTAAACTTCTCTAGGAGAAAGTTACAACAAAACTTCCAAGATCACTCATTTGAAATTGATTCCAAGACTATACACAAATCCTAACTTACACAATATATATCTCCAAAGTTGTAAGGAAAAAAATTCTAAATTTCTTATCAAATGTACCCAAATTTATCTCTTTGGTATTTGAAAATTTTCATACATGAAGTGTTCCAGAAAAAATGCTATAGTGAAAATTCCAAGATAACTCATTTGAAACTAATTTCAAGGCCATTAACAAACCCTATATTCCATAGGGTGTATCTCTGAAAGTATAGTGAAATCAAATTTAAAATATTTACCAAATGTACTTCAAGATATTTTCTAAATATTCTCAAATTTTAACTAATTTAAGATTTAACAAACAAAATATATAGTGAAAAGTAAAAAAAGACTCGTTTCAAGTAGCAGAACCGTAGGTTCATATGCTTTAATACCAAAATTTAAAAACCATATCCCTTCAAATGATATGAAGCCAAAATATTCCACTTTGAGGGCAAACCTCTATTACAATGAGTGCATTGTATAAGACAAGATGAGATGATCCTCACTATAGGAGTCCTTGGTGTGTAAGTGTGTAGATAGATAGACAGGAATCCTAAATTATCCATTTTTATTAAAAAGGTATTACAAAATATGCTTGATGCTAATATTATATCCCTTATTAGGAATTCTTCTTAGTTATCTAACCCTGTAATAATATGAAATAATACCAATGATATTAGATTATATGTTGATTTTAGGAACCTGAGCCAAGATTTCCTCAAATATTACTACCCTCTACCTAATATGGAAATATTTTGCAAAGGGTTACTAGGGTAGGAATTTTATTTATGCTAGTTCGCTTCTCAGGCTACAACGAAGTTAAGGTCAAAGAATAAGATCAATTAAAAACTGCTTCAACCACCCCACGATGAACTCATAAATATTTGAGAATGTCTTATAATATTTTGAATGTTGGGTCTACTCTTGAAAGAGCTATGGAATTTTCCTTTAGAGACTTTATTGATATAATAATTGAAACATATTGACATAACTATATTATATAAATAAATATGCTCTCACATACATCTTCGAAATATTTTTTATCGATGTAGGAAATACATAATTTCACAATCCTAAGGAATCCATTTTTGGGGTAGACCAAGAAAAACTTTTAGGACATATTGTATCCAAGGAAAACATTTCTATAAATAATGAAAGGATTAATTCCATCTTGACAATTGGCTTTCCAAAGGATAAGAAATACCTATACTCTTTCTTTAGCAAGATTAATTTCATAAGAAGGCCCTTCCCATACTTGGTTGAAATTGATAAACCCATGAATGTGTTGCTGGAAAATGATGCTACTTTTGTATGGGATGAAAAGTGTAACAAATCCTTCAAATAGATTAAAAAAATATCATAATTTCACATATTATAATTGGTACAAATTAATGAATTCATTATTTACTGTTTTTCTTCTGAAGAAACAATTGTCGAAATCCCATTGCAAAACCTATTGTATTCATGGGTAATTTCCTTCGAGATGTTGAATTAAGGTACACTATCATGGAAAAACAAACTTATTATTCTATATTTATGTCCTTAAATCACTTTAGAACCTATGTTAGGTATGATAAAATCATAGAATATTTTCATTATCCTACCCCCTAATAGGATTGTTTAGGGGAAGAAGGAAAATGGGTGTCAAAAATTCAAGAAAATGACCTAGGAATCAGACCAAAGAATATTATTAAGGAAAAAGGATTAGTAGAAATTTTAACTGGAAGTAATGAAAAAAAAAATTGAGCTGAGGAAAAATAATCAAATTTGTGCTATTTTGCATGAAGTAGAAGATGATGAACAATATTCTAATATAATTTAATATCTAGAAAACGTGTATGCTCCTTAGTTAGTTGATCACAAGAGAAGATCCTTGACGTTGAAATCTACGAAGTTGTATTTAACTTAGGATATTCTTGGTTGGAATAATTTGGAGGCAATAACACTTAGGTGTGTGAATAAAGAAGAAGCTGAGAATTTTATCTTAGAATTCCAGTCTAGATAATTAGGACATTTTGCAACACAAACAACTACTCACAAAATCTTAACAAGAGGTTATTATTGTCCTAATATTTTCACTGATACCATAAGTATGTAAGGTCCTATCAACTCACCCAATTCTTCACAATAAAGAAACAACTTTTAGCATTGCTCTTAAAATAGATCATAATTGAGACATCATTTCTATATTGGGACTTGGATTTTATTGGGGAATTCAAAGATAACTCTAACAATGGACATCGATGGATTCTAATAGCTACCGATTACTTCACAAAATGGGTAGAATACATATAACAAATAAGGAAAATGAAGAAGTTGTAATGAATTTCCTGGAAGATAACTAATGGGATTTGGATAATGGGATTTGGAACCTTAGCCAAAATTATAACTTACAATGCCAAAGTTCGATTACCCTGACAACATTTTCCTCTCAAATATGGCGTTGTGTTATATCATTCTCCTAATTACTATCCTCGAGGAAAAAAAATATTTGAATCGATCAATAAGACTATCATGAATATTATTAAGAAAACATTGGGAGAAAATAAGAAGAATCAGGATAGTAAAATTAGATATGCGTTTTAGGTAGAGCATAATATTGTTAAAACATCCACTACAAAGAGTCCTTTCAAGTTGATTTATGGTATTGAGACTATGTTACCTATCCATATTCAACTGCTAGTACCTTAACACATACAACAAGTTACTAATGAAAAGGATATGGTACAAGTTAAGATGGATCAACTAGTATACTTGGATGAATCTAGATGCATTGCTTATGATAAAATGGTTGAGAATTAGGAGAATATTAAATGTACATTTGATCAAAAATAAAAATAAAGATATTTTCAGGAAGGAAACATGCTATCATTATGGGATAAAGAGAAACCACTCTAAAAAATAGAAGAAAAAACCTGATTATTACAATTTTTAAACAATTGCAATATTACCACACAATCACTCACAATTAGACATAATAAAATTATGGCTCTCTAACTCAAATTAATTAAATTTCTTGACTATACACAATTAAATAGAACCAAAAAACCCATGGATAATATTATGGATAATCCTATTTCTATTCCTTCAAAAGAGAGGCATTTCAAGATTTCTCAGCTTACCCCACTCTTCTTGATCATTGTCCCCTTTTTTTTGTATACTAGATGGTTACAATTTTAGGCACTACTAATTTTTTGTGATCTCTTATTCTGTATTCAGTTGGAATGATGAGAATTGAAGTCGCATGTGCCCCGTGGTGGATTCACAATTCACTTCCTTGATCTACTTGGCTACATCTGCACCATAAGGGGAGGTAATTAATTGAGTAGTCGACCATCCCTTGCTGCCACTATTATAGGGTGTAGGGATTAAGGAACCCACCAAAATATCATTGGCCTGGTAGTTTTGAACCCCTTAAGTGAAAAAGCATAACTTTATATAATAATATTTATAATAATAATATTCTTTTTTAGTGACTCAAAAATATTTAGAAAACTAATTATGGTTCTGCTAATATCTCTTTTTGTAAGTTGATACAAAATTTTCTATTAAATAGAAAAAATGATTATATAGAGTACATATAGTTAGCAACAAACTAAAAATATTGACCTTGGAGGTCATGCTTCTAACCAGGTATGAATTTTTAAGCATCTTTTCTACTTGTAAGCGTATGAGAAAATATCCTTTCTAATATCAAACAGAGAGGTGTTAAGGGGTTTTTCCTTTTTCCCTTTCTATTACGGACATCTACCCATCCTACAAATTTATCAGGAGGATAATCCTATATCATCGCTTTTCAAAGAAAACTCCATCACTACTGCCTCCACACAAGGTCGAGCATCCCTATCGCTATATGAATGATAAGACTTGTGAGATCGCTTCTGCCAACAAGTAATAGACACGATTAAGACTGATGATTTTTCAGTCTCCTTAGTTAGAGGATTATTTTCCACTAAATGCGAAGGCATAGCAACAGTGGGTTGCCTAGGATCTTGCAGGGATGATGAATTAGGAGATATCTCTTCTTGTTAGAGGATGGTTCTGCGAATTTTAACTCACATTTATTTATTAAATTTATGGTTTAGGTAAACTATTATTAATTATATGAGAACTAGGATTTTCATGACAAGAGAGAAGGTCAGGGGTAAGGGATTTTTGAATAACATATTTGTTAAATTATGGGCAAAGAAGATTTTCACGACTATTTAGAACGCGAGGGCTCATGCATCACTATTTTACAATAAAAATTCTTGTATCAGTTGTGACCTTCACTAGAACGCAACAAAAGTGAAAAGTTTATAATAAAGGGTTTATTTTATGGATAAATGGTTTATTACACATTATAGTTTAATTTAATTTTAGATTTTAGAATATTTTGGAAATTTACTTGTTATGGGTAAAGTTAGTTTTTTGAATTTATTCATATCTATTTAAATTTTAGAATATTTTGGAAATCTAACACGTATGAATAAAATCAATTGTTTGATATTGTTAGTATGTATTCAAATTTTCAAAATATTAGAAAATCAAAATACTTGAAAATGAAGATATCTAAAAACAGGCTTGGTTCAATTACAACAATTAAAAATAAAGCTATTTCCACCAGCCACTATGACACTAGAGTATATCCACCAAAGAGTAAGACATATATATCAATAACTTACCAACCTAGATCCATCTTAACTACGGATCTATCAAGCACTGAGAGGGATCAAATCTCTCGAGGTGAAAACCTCTTTTTTGAGTGCAAAACTTGAGGAAAGGTTTACACCTCGAGAGATTTGATCCCTCTCGGTGCTTGATAGATATATAGTTAAGATGGACCTAGGTTGGTTTCATTCGTGTGCGACCAAGGAAAATCTATCGATTATATGAGGAACATATGATTATTTTTATCAATAATATGTAAATACATCTAATATTAATATAACCATTTTAAATATGCTAAATATTTTTGAGATTTAGGGATTCATTTTAATTTTAAATTTGCATAGTTACCTCAGTTTGTTGAGATGATAAATATTGTAAAATAACTTTAATGATGAAAATTGATGGAATAATTTTTTTCGATGCAAAGTGACAATATAAAAATATTGAATGATATAAAATGTAAATAATAAGAATGTAGTCAATTACAAATAGACTTCATTGTGATCAATCTCAAACTATTTTCTTCTCTATTCTTATTGTCACACTGAAATTAATGCATTTAGTGTAAGAAATAAAATAGGATTAGAAATAATTTATATTGAAATCAATCATCATATAGTGTAAGAAACCAAATATAATTATAAATCAATGTCTACATTGAAATTAATGCATCTAGTGCAAGAAATCAAATAGGATTAGAAATCACCATCTACACTAAAATCAATGCATTTAGTGCAAGAAATGAAATAGAATTAGAAATCATCTACATTGAAATAAATGCATCTAGTGAAAGTAATCAAATATCGTTAGAAATAAAAATATACACTAAAATCAATGCATCTAGTGCAAAAAATCAAATAGGATTAGAAATCGCCATCTACACTGCAATCAATGTTGCATCTATTGTAAGAAATATTCTTCCATTTATCCACCCTCCATATATATCTATATGTCCCTACATATCTTATTCTTTGTATCTTTATCTCACCACAAAAACACACACACTCTGTAATGTCCCGAAATGGAAATCAACAGAAGTTTTCTCCACTGAAGTGTTCCTCTGTCGGAAATATGAACAAGGCTATTTTAGAGATGGACTGAGTGGGACTTTACTGGATATATCACCTCTAAAAAGAGGATGAGATCCGAAGGCTAGCTTGCCCCTTCTCAGGCTCTGTCTATAGCTATGTAAATATTCCTGCTTGGGAAAACTCAGGAAGCTAGAAGAAAAAACGCATTTCCAGCCATGCCTGCAATAAAATACTGAAATGAACACTTGGATCCCATAGATACAACAATAAAAATTCTAAATCCAAGAATAGAGCTGAAACAAATCAAAATAGGTGGGCTAAACAGGCCTCCCACCCTAGTATAGTCAAAACTAGTGAAAAACCCCAAGACTGCGAAATGCCGGAGTAGATGCTCAAGGGACTGCGCGGTCTAAGAGGGGGTTTACCCATAAAATAATCAGATAAAAATAGATCTACTCATATATTAATTAGAAATTCTCAAGGAATGAGATATAGTCTCTATATACAAAAAGCAAGACAACCCGGCAAGGGTTTCTTGTCAAACACTCTAAATACAAAATGTAATATTCAGAAATCTCTGAATATTCACTGAAACATGAAGCATGAGAGTGTAAGAGGATGATAGAAATCTGATCTGATGTATATCCTTCAAAGGCTTCTTCCCATGAGAGAATGGACCCCTCAATCACAAGGAAAAACCACAAAGAAGCCACCAAACCCTGCAATGAAAGCTGCCTCCCAAAATAACGCAGTTCCCAGCTACAACTGCGCTGGAAACTCTGAGAAGTGTGTGGTATAATACCACTAATATGAAATATTCTCCAATACCCTCCAAACAGATCTATGGATGAAAGGAAATCTCCCTCCAACAAAGATTAGCTCAGAAGGTGGGATATCAATCCCTTCCACTGCTGCACCCAGCTACACTACACAATATCTGCTATAGAGACTTCACTGATGAAGATGGTTGAAGCTTGGCCTGAAAACCTGATGTGGAATGATTAATGCAAGCTCTCCCAATGAGGCTCCTCAAAGGAAGAGGTTGGATTCCCGCTCGGGAACACCCAAGTGCTAAACAACACTGTTACTCTGCTGAACAGCAAGAGTGAGCAAATGTCTAGAGAGACATGAATAATGATCTAAGCATGAAGAACAATGCTCTCATCCTCTTCCTCATATAGAATACGAGTTTTCTCCTCCTTGGGCCCACCCAATTAGATCTCCTCATTCAAAATATGCACTTCCCTCCAAAATTGTGTTATTCTTCCTAGGGTTTCTTCTCCTCCAAGACTGAGCAGTTGAACAAGTCAAAGTAGCTGCATTTTATCCTTGTCCACACATAGAGGTGTTTTATTAGGCTTGAAATAATGTCTCCTTTCACACTTGGAGTGTTTTTATCCTTCTTAGGAGACTTATGGGCTTTTCTACCCATTTATTTGTCAACTATAGCTGCTGCTAACTCTAATGTCCCATTTAGCTTGGAAGCTAAAAATTTGGGACATTACACACTCTGTCCATCCATATTTATCAATCTCTTTTTCCCGCCCTCCATGTCTCCATCTACCTCTTCTTTCTCTTCACATTCCATCTATATCTATATCTCCCTTTATATCTCTATATCAACTCCAAAAAATACACTATTTATCCAATCTATCTATCTATCACTTCCTTCTCCTCTCCCTCCCTCTCTCTCTCTCTCTCTTCCTCTTCACTCCCTCTCCCCCACTTCTATCTCTCTTCCCTCCTGCTATCCTCTCTCACTCTCCCTCCATATTCCTAATCACCCCTTATCTCTGTCTCTCCGACATTCACTCTCTATGTCTTTCTTCTTACCTACCTCTCTCTCCCCCTCCATCTCCATCTCTATTTCCCTATGTCTCTCCACTCTCTCTTCCTTTCTCTCCCGCCTCTCTCTCTCTCTCTCTCACTTCATCTTCTAAATTTGTCACTATATGCCTCTATCTCTCTCATTCTCTCCATCTCTTCTTCTTTGTCTCTTTATCTCACCCCAAACATACACACTCTCTCTCCATCTCTCCGTTGTCACTCCGTCTCTCTCTCCACTTGTCACTCTCTATGTCTTTATTATTCCCTCCCTCTCTCCCCATCCAACTCCTCCTTTCTATCCATCCCTCTCTACCCCTCCAACTCCATCTCTCTATCCCTCCTTCTCTCCCCATCCAGTTCCATCTCTCTATCCCTCCCTCTCTCCCCATCCAACTCCATATCTCTATCCCTCCCTCTCTCCTCCTCTCTCTCAAGTCCCCTCTCTTTTCCTTCCTCTCTCTCCCTTTCTCTCCTACCTCCCTCTCCTCCCCATCCCTCACTCTCTCTCTCTCTCTTTCCCCTACAATCCTCTATATTCCCCCACCACTCTCTTCCTCTATCTCCCTTTATCGCATGCCTCCATTTATCTCCCCCCCCCCCCCCCGCCATGTTGACTTTCTCACTCTCTCTCCCTCTCTCTCTCCTAAAATCCTATCTCTTCCCCCATCACTCTATCTATCTCTCCAACTATGTTACTATATCCCTCCCTTTCTTCTTCTCTCTCCTTCTCTCCCCCCTTGTCTCCATCACTGAGCTCATATGTCTCTTTATCTCACCCCTAAGCATACACATTCTCTCTCCATATCTCCCTTTTCACTTCCTCTCTCTCTCCACTTCTCACTCTCTATGTATTTCTTCTTCTCTCCCCCTCTAACTCCGTCTCTCTCTCCTCCTCTCATCCTTCCTCTCTCTCCCCCTCTCTCTCCCTCTCTTTCTGCCCTCCAATCATTTCTCCTCCTCTCTCTCTCCCACCTCCATATTGTTGTCTCCCTCTCCCTCTCTTACCCTTCTCTACCTCTCTCATTCCTCTCTCACTCTCTCTCTCTTCATTCCTCCTCTCCCCTCTCCTTTAGTTTATGTCCATCTCTCCCTTGTCACTCCCTCTATTTCTCCATCTTTATCATGTCTTTGTTCTTCCCTCACATATATATCTAGAGTTAATATATATATATATATATATATATATATAACAAATTTAATATTGTATTAATATAAAGTTATTAAATTTAATAAATTTTAAAATTAATGTTAGGGTTAATAATGTTTTTATTATATATTTTGCATGGTATTATTATTAATTTGTTCCATGTTATTTGGTCCATAGGCTTCAAATATAATTAGATGTTGATTTCTACTCCTGTTTGATATATTTTTTTATTTATTTACCTTACCTTTTTATACCTCTTTTATAAATATAGTATTTGGTCCATGGGAGGTTTATGGAGTAAATATAAAAAGAGGTTTTATTTATTTACCACACCTCTATTTTATTTATATTTTTTTTTATTTACCATATCTCTCATCTATTTATGTTTTTATTTATTTACCATATCTCTTTTTTTACTGTTCATAAAACTCTTCATATTTTAAATTTATATTGTTTAATTGTTTATTCATATGGTTATGTAAGTTATTTTTAAAGTCTACATTATTTATATTTTATTTAAAAAAAATAGTTTTTTTTTTTACTTCCAACATAATTACACATAGTAGTCATACTGGCTGTAGAATGCTAAGCTGTAGAATAGACTTCTCAACGCAATAACTTAGCAAGATCCAATACATCCTAACCCTACTAAAATGCATTTTATCCTACAAAAGCTTATTCTTTTGATCCTTATCACCACTTCCCAAATATGGTCCTTGGAATTAAAACTAAATGGAGAAAAAAACAAACCATACTAACAAACACTCAAACTATGAATATGGAATAGGGGAGAGGGGTCAGTCATTGGACACCTCAGCAATGATTGGCCCCCATGCCACGTCGGACTTCGCCACATCATGTAGGTCAGGTGTCAGGTCGCATGGAATTCACGTGGCGGGCACGTGCACCTGGTCGAACCAGTGTGTAACCTGCTCAGCAGGTCGTCTCCCGCAATAATGTGGATGCTTCTCGACGAAGCCTCATTTTTTGCTCCGGGCCTGGTTCATGTGCGTTTTGGTCTCCGACTGTTGCGTGACGTTTCTCCGATGTCTGACGCCTCCGCCACCACCATCCACGCGCTCCATCTGTCGTTATGGCACTCGTGCTCTCCTGGCTCGAGCTCCCCTAGTCCTAGTTCGACCACGACGACCTTCAAATTGGTACTGGTTTATGCTCTATGGCTATTCGCACTGGGTTCTATGTTCGTTAAACCTTGGCTCTGTGGTGGTTTAACCTCAGCGCTATGGTGGTTATACCTCGGCGCTGTGTGGTTATACCTCAGCTCTTTGGTGGCTATGCTCGGCTCTGTGTTGTCATACCTCGGCCCTGTGGTGGTTTTACCTTGGCCCTTTCGTGGTTTTATTCAGATCTGTGGTGGTTTTACTCGGCTCAGCCCTGTGGTGGTTTTAACTCGGCTTTGTGGTGGTTTTTCTCGGCTCTATGGTGAGCATACCTCGCCTGTGTGGTTGTGGTGGTCACTTCTCGACTCCATGGTGGTTATACCTCAGCATTGTGGTTCGGTGTTGCGTGGCTTATAGGTCTGTATGCTCCGAATTTTGTTTTCAGGTGCGTTTTTCAGCTCTGGATGCTGTGAATTGTGCTTTCGAGTGCGTTTCCCTGTTGGTTTTAAGTGTTTTTGCAATTTTTTTTAATGTTTGTGCTCTGTGAATGATTGTGTTTTTTATTTCTTTGCAGGTCAGTGCAGAAGCCAAGGACAATGCAGTTGGCTGGCAAGGCAAGGAGGAAGGCCACGAGGGAGAGGAATTGGATGAGAGGAGTCTTAAGGTAGGACTCTGTCCTACCAGTGATATGTATGTGTTTTTAAACACATTTAACCTGAAGGAGATGTTCTCTGTTGAGCTTCTTTACTGTTTTACTGTGGTTTTACTGTGTTTAGGGTTTTACTGTGGTTTTACTGGTTGATGTTTATGCGTTGAGAGGTTTACTGTGGTTTTACTATGTTTAGGGTTTAGGGTTGTAATTGGAAAATTGAATGCTTTGACCATCCTGCTTTGGTTTAGGGTTGTTAGACTTGAAGCCTCATAATGCCCGTCGATATCTAGTTCGGCCAAGAAAGAACACAACAAATCAAGCATTGACAACATTTAAAGAGTGTTAAAAATTGAAGTGTACTTTTATAAGGCTTGGAATTTCATGGTCAAAATGTTGATTATTGTTCACAATGGCCTTAAAATGCAACTTAAGTTGTTATGTGAAATTAATATTTACTATTTTTATGACACAGAAGAGCAGTTTACTTGCAACATTGAAGTTAGACAAGTAAGTTAAAAGTATTTCCCAGAACAACATGGCCCAAGATTATAACTTGGAAAATGAAATTTGACAATTTGGAAAGCTCCATGTGAACCACACAATGTCCAAATTGGAATTTTGCCAGTTGCTGTAATTTCAATATCACATAATAATTAAGTGATTGGCTTGCTCAATGAAAGACATATATTTTAGTTTGTTACATGCCACCTAAGTTATAGTGAGTTTGATATGTGCCTTAACACCTATAGATGTAAAAACTTAGTTTTTATCTCAGACACATCATCCATGAGATGATTGATTGATATTTCAGCATCTTCCACTGATTTGGCATGCTTTAATTAGGTGAAATTATGTACTTTCAAAGGAGCTTGAAGATCTTGATTAAGAAGCAGCAAATATGGTGCATAGAAATAACTGTTGGCATGTAGTTTTGTTTCAGAGTTTTTCTTTTATTCCACAGTTTTTTTCTGGTTGGCGATTCTGTTGTACTGGAAAGAACAACATTGGCTTGGAAAGAAACAACCAAACACCTTATCTAGAAATGAAACCTCCTCAAAGCAGGCCAGGTATTGTTGCAATCATCTACCAGCTGCTTGTATTAGAGGAAGAATATTGATTCTTTCTAAGTTTCTGAAGGAGTCCAGTTAGTTAAATAATTGTCTATGGATTTTGACAGTCAAATGTCATTATTCACACAAACTTTAGCACTGATATTTAGAGTAAAACTTGTTTGTCGGTCTGAGGATGTCCCTTTTATAGAGTAAGGTCAGTATGGTCTCATTGCTCTTTTTCAAACATAAAATTTCAAATATTACGTCATGAAATAAAACCCGAGACAAAATTCTACAATCTCGGTCAAGTAACACAAGCAACTAACGATTAAGAATCTAGAATGTTTATAGAGGAGACAACTTACAAGATATTTGTTGGCTACTAATGTCAATGGATATAATCTCTGCATAAAGGAGTGAACTTACATGTCAATTTTCCCTTTGTATTTCTTTCAAATGGTAATTGAAGCTTGAAGGTGTCATGGGTTGAGATCAAAACTGAAGGTTATGATAAAAACTTAAGATGGTAGGTAATGTAAATCATCAAATTCTAAGTGTGACAGTATAGAATGTGTGCTCATAACTTTAATATTGACAGTGTAGCATGTCTCCTCATCACTCAATATTTAATTAATTTTAATGAGAAGAATTGCAACCAATACAATATACATTAACATAACCACTACGAAACTCCACTCTTGTGACCTTTCCAGCGTCTTGTTTTAAAGATGTTGTTTTTCCTATTTTTATCACAGTCCAAATACTGATAGTCATAAGAAACATTAAATCAATCTTTTTATGCAGTATTGCATATTAAGTATGGTATGTTGAGCTTGAGAAATTTTTTTTAAAGATTTTAAATTAGGATGTGGGTATTCTGGGTATTGCATAATTTAATTTATTTTATTACATCTACTTAACAGGATGCAATGCAAGGCCACTTCATCTCTCATCTTAATTGAATCACCTATGTATAGTGTAAAGAGGTCATAAGAAGGGTTTTTCATAGAATGTAATGATTAAAATGTGCCAAATGATTTATGGATTTTTTACTGCATTTATTTTGAATTTCTCATTTAGATGCAATCACGTTGTTTTGTTAATGACGTTCAATTCAATTATGAATACAATTTCTTTGTTCAATTATGAATTCAAAAATCTGATATAGGCTAAGGCTATAACTTCAATTGCTCCCTGTGTTGATCTAACTGATATAGGCTAAGGCTATAATGTCTCGATCAGGAATCAATTGCTCCCCGTGTTGATATACTTGTTATTTAACATGATTATTGGTATCTATTTTTGTTCATAAAAGAGCATGTAATGTTCAAGGGATAGTTTGTTTAGATGCAATCAGGTTTTTTTGTTAATGATGTTCAATTCAATTATGAATTCAATTTCTTTGTATAACCACCACAGAGCCGAGGTATAACCACCACAGAGCTGAGTATGTTAACCTCCTTTTTATTGAGTGATTTTCACCTCCTTTTTATTGAGTGATTTTGATTGATGAAGTTTGCAATGAATTTTGATGATACTTGTTATTTAACAAGATTAGATGCAATCAAGTGATAGTTTGTTTAGATGCAATCAAATTGTTTTGTTAATGATGTTCAATTCAATTATGAATTCAATTTCTTTGTTCAATTATGAATTCAAAAATCTGATATAGGCTAAGGCTATAACTTCAACAGATTAACAAACTTGTAGGATTTAGAAACTGTTTGATATGTAGGAATTATAAACTATTTGATATATAACTTCATAAAAAATATGATATAGGCTAAGGCTATAACTTCAACAGATTAACAAAATTGTAGGATTTAGACACTGTTTTATACATGCTAATTTGAAGATGTTTGTAGCTTCCCAAACATCCATGGATGTTATCATTAGCAAACCTATTTGATCCTTACCAAAATCACAGTGTCTTGTAGTTACAAAAATTAAGTCATGGCACCTCTATGCTTGATGGCTTCCATTTCCTACATTGCCCAAGTATGGTGGACTGCCCAAAATTGGATGATTAGGATGTGCTTGAATGTTGGCATATGGTTGACTCCAATTTGCTCCATGTAGCCATGGTGGGACTGAGTAGCCCAAGTGTCCACTTGTGTTACTAACCCTAGCACTGAATGTAGGTGTCATATAAACACAATTAGGATTCAAACCTGCATTGTTAGGGGTATAAGAGGTGGGCCTAACCCCTGCCTGATAGCTAGGGACTTGAATGTGTATTAGGTCTTGGAATGATGGTGTCTGCTCTACAATGTGGTCTAGCGTGTTAGACATCAACCTATTTGCCTCAAACTGGCTTGAACCATGGTCTTCTCTGCTTGTCACCCCTTGTCCTTTTTCCAACTCTTGCTGAACCTTTCTTGCCTCTCTCTGTTGCCTTGCCAATTGCTTTTGATGTTCCTTATATTCCCTTGCTTTTTTTCTTTCCAACATTTCCTTTGCTCGAGCTTCTGCTGTTGCAATCCTTGCAACCCTCTTTTCATTGGCTAACTCATTCTTTCTCTTTTTAGCTTCCTGAATTTAATTCTTTTTACGTTCAGACTCGAACATTAAATTCATATAATCTTCAGATGTGAGCAATTGTGAACTCCTCCCTAAACGAAGATAATCCGAGGTTGAGTTCCTTGATGAGGCCTTCACTCTCTCTACTGGTAGCTTTAGGAATGCACCAAGTAATCTCTACTTCTCCAGACCTGGCTGCTATATTTCACCTTCTGGGACAATTGTTTGGCCCCCATTGTTGTCTTCTTCAGGTACTTCATGCTGAATAGGCTCCTCTTCTAGTGATCCATTGTCCACAAAATAATGAACAAGTTCGGTGTTAAACCATGATGGTTGTGAAGGCATTTCCATGCTTTCATCCTCATTGGTGGTAGACACATTATTTCCAGTGATATTCATCACGGCCTCTTCCAGCCATGATGGTGCACTTACTTGGGTTGGCATGGTCAATTGCTCATTGTCAGCTTCATCAGTGGGTGTCACAGCCTCATTGATATTGTTAGTTGGTTCATCACTGAACTATGTCTCACTGACATGCTCAACATCATCACCACCACAGAACAACCCTTCAGAAAGGGACATTATACCTTCAGCAATAGCTACATCTTCTTGGGCACCAACATGCTCTTCTAAGTTCTCTGCTTCTTGACCTTCCACTTCAAATTCTTGGCTACATGTGGTATCATGCATAAGAGCATCAAAATTGAGTGGCCATATACCAGTCCTCCTAAATCCAACCTTGATATTAGAAGGTGTGAGAGCCCTTTTAAACGCTTTACTTGCAAGCTCAGCTAGCTCAAACCTCTTTACTTCCACCCCTGGATTCTTTGCCATCCATGAGGCTCGCTCGACCCTGAAATAGTTCTTGAAAGGCCCAAACACGCTCACATCAAGGGGTTGCAATCTGTGAGTAGTATGAGCCAGCGATGTTAACAGGTCGATGCCCAACTTATTGGCCTCCTCGATTGTCTGCACATCCATGTGGCTTCCATGGCCATCTAAAATCATCAAGTGCCTGTTTTCAAGCGAGACACCACCCGGTACAGAAGCAGCAAAGTGGCAAAGCCAATTTAGGAACAGTTCCTTTGTCATCCATGCATGTGGATGTGCAGCCATGCATGTCCCTGGTTCACAATTTTGTATATAATTTTTTAGTTAATTTTTACCTTTAAATAGATAAAATCCTGGTATTGATGAACCAATTGCATTGACACAGGCAAGAATTGTGATCCACTCCCTGCTCTTAGGCAATATCTTAGGCACATTTCTCCTCCCTCTCTTGGCAATTACCTACATACCACAATTTCTTCCTGCCTGTAAGCCTGTTTCATCACAGTTCCATATATGGTATGGGGCATATGAGTGCTGGTCATATGCAGCAGAAAGAGTGTTATAGAACTTGGAAACAATTGCAGGGCATAGATTTAAAGCCCGGTCTCTGTCAAGGCCCTCCGTTGTACGTAACACAAGGTCTGGATGCCTCTTTTTAAACCCACTCCACCATGACTTACCAGTGAAACCATCTTTAAAGGGGTTTAGCCTCCCTTGACAGATTTGAGCTACAGTGGATTTAAGTTGTATAAGCTCTAACCCATGTCCCAATTGGGCCATCTCCTTACACCACTCCACCACCTCATCCTCCTCCTCTTCAGTCATGACTGTAACAAGCCCTCTACGCTTTGTATTAGTCAACCCATTTATCCAATAATGTATGTTAGAGGTAGAAATACCATGTTTTTTTGCAGATGCACAGATTGAATATCCCTTAAAGTCGATGTCATCAATTGCAGCGAGCATGTCTTGCTTCGTCCAGCCTCTAATTGCACTGATTTTGTTGAAATTGCACCTTGTATTGTGGTCGAAGGTGGCTCTGTGGCTGATGGTGGGCTGGGATGATCTGCAACCACATGGTCCTTTTCAACTACATTACTGGGAGCAATAGGAGCATTGACATCCTCATCTGATGAAATGCTCCGTAGTTGGGCCCCACTTCTCCCTCTCCTCTTGTTCCTTATCCGATCTGCAACAGAAACTCTTGGCATGGCTACAACCTGCAATTTCCAACATCGTTAAGAAATTTGATAAGTATTACATCACAACTGTATAGAGTAAACTATAATTATGTATGAATTCCAAAATTTCTACTAATAACATGAAATCTTCAGTTGTTTGTTGTGAATTAATTGGCATTGAAGTATTACTGGTCAATTATGTATTACTTGTAATATCAACATGAGAAAGATATGTGATACCTACATGGTTGTTAGCTACATGGACTCGTCTAAAATCAGTAAGTGCCTATTTTAAAATGGACTTATCTTTGGACATGCACTGTGTGTTAGAACTATTTTTATTGAAATATTTTATTCAATATAAAGTCAATATCCAAATGTGCTTAATAAGCACAACAAAAGGAGGAGGCAACTACATTTATATTGTAGGCAACTAGAAATGTATGTTTGTTGTGAATTAATTGACATTGAAGTATTACTTGTCAATTATGTATTACTTGTAATATCAACTGGAGAAAGATATGTGATACCTACATGGCTATTAGCTACATGGACTTGTCTAAAATCAGTAAGTGCCTGTTTTAAAATGGACTTATCTTTGGACATGGACTGTGTGTAGGCGTTCAAGGTTTATGAATCCTTTGTTTTTCTTAGGAAAACCCTCTGCCCAGTAGGCACTGTTCCTATGTAGTTAGTAGGTTGTTGTTCTTATAAATTTTGAAGGGCACTGTTCCTATGTAGTTAGTAGGTTGTTGTTCCTATGTAGTTAGCAGGCAGTGTTCCTATGTAGTTAGTAGGTTGCTATTCTTATAAATTTTGAAATATTTTACTCAATATAAAGTCAATATCCAAATCTAGTTAATAAGCACAACAAAAGGAGGAGGCAACTACATTTATATTGTAGGAAACTAGAAATAGCTACATGGACTTGTAATGGCCTGAACATTGTTAGCTACATGGACTTGTAATAGCCTGAACGCTGACAACTACATTTGCTCCACATAAATTGATGTACTGTTCTTAGGGCACTGTGAAAGATTTTACTCAATACTGGACTTAAAGGTTTAGAAAAATTCCAACTTGAAATTTGGAGTAGCTAATTAGTAAGCTAGTTTGAACACTCATAGCTTCTTTAATCTACGTGATTTTCTTATAAACATAACTCTCATTACTTACAAACTTAACATAGTTTCTCAACTAAAATAATGATAAAGTACTCAATATCTTGAATAACATTATTCAAGAACAACGAAATACCTGTATGTGTCCAGCAACGCTCCAGCAACTGGTGAAGAGAGTGAATGTAACACTGTGCACACACTCTGTCTGGAATGTAACACTGTGCACACACTCTCTCTGGAATGTAACATTGAGCACACCCTGTCTGTATGTCTGGAACACTGTCTGAAAAGGATTGTATGTCTGCAAAATGAAAACTCACTATCTGAAAACTCACTTTCTGAAAACTGTATGTCTACAAAATGAATGGAACACTGTCTGAAAACTCTGAATGTATGTCAGCAATAGCTTAAGAGTATAATGAATGCCTCAAATGCAGTAAGAGTTGATGTTTTATAGTTTTATGATCTAGAATTTAATTGGTAGGGAAGATTGGCATGGATTGCCATCTCCCAAATTTAATTTTGTGTTGTGGATTGATTTGTACATGATCCAATGGCTGAAAAGCTTTCATGGTTCATCCTTGTGCTTTCCTGAATTGAAATGCTTTCCTGAATTTAATTCCTATAATTCTAGGGCTGTTGTGTTTAATTCTTGAAATGAAAGGTTGGGTGAACTATTCCCTGAATTGAATGGTGTCATTTAATGTCTTCAATAGGCTGAATGGTTAAACAAACATGTACATATGGCTGACAGACATTTCACCTATTTTTGTGCAGGTGTTACCCAGTCCTTGTGCAGGGATTACCCAGTCCTTGTCCAGGTGTTACTCAACAATGAGATCTATTGCCCCAATGCAAAATCAGTGGGTGACTGTTTGATGAGATAACTGTACTTTGTAATGTTTTGTAGTGCATTTTGTCTTAGTTGG
Source organism: Pinus albicaulis (assembly GCA_034641835.2). Lineage (NCBI taxonomy): Eukaryota > Viridiplantae > Streptophyta > Pinopsida > Pinales > Pinaceae > Pinus > Pinus albicaulis. The sequence continues at coordinate 1,603,772,436 of CM076582.1, read as the reverse complement.
TAATTCAAAACTGGAGGTACTTGAGACAATAGGTCTTGTCAACTTGTGATGTTAGACTTGGTGTATGACAGTTGTTGGTCTAGTAAAAAACTGGGCCCATTTTAGACATATTTATATAACTTTTATAAATTATTATCAAATATTTATGTGCATATTTTAGTGAGTTTGTCATTCTTGTTTGATGGATGTGTGGGACCAGTACTATAACTACTACTGGTCCTTGCACAACAATAGAAGCCTCTCCCCTAGAAATTTTCTTTCTTAAAAAAAAAAGAAAAACCACTACCATTTTCACCTATCCCCATCCAATCAATCAACTGTTTAATACTTACAATTTGATCACATCCAATTGAAAATTGCCATATTCGACTCCATCTCTGCCGCACCCACCACCCAAACGCATGTTCGACTGCATGTCTGCCGCACCCACCACCCAAGGGTGTTGGTAAGTGTGATCCTCCGCCTGAAAATGGAAAAGAGAGGCCCTACCGCTCCCCATTAAATTAATATAGTCAACATCTATCTGAGATGTGGGTATCTATGCAATCTCAGGACATGACAACAAACAATCTGTCAATGAAAACGATGTAGAATATGTAGCCAGGATGTAGGTTCAACTTGCAATTAACTGAACACACGGAAAAATAATATTAAGTTTTCGTTCATGATTTAATTGGGTTGAGGATGAAGCTAAAAAGTCTATTAAATTATATTTTATTGTTTTGAAGGTAAAAAGAAAATAATATTATGTTTCGGCTCATACGTATATGATTTAATTGTATGGAGAATGATGCTAAAATAAATAATATTAAAATTTGTTTTATATTGTACCTAGAAAGTTTATCAAAATATATTTTATCGTTCTTAAACATTGTACGGCGCAATTTCAATGCGTTTTAGGTAAGTAAAGTAAAATAAAATAATATTAAATTTTATTGTAGGCAAACTAAATAAAATAAAATAAATAATATTAAATTTTGTTTCATATTGTAGCTGAGGTTGATGTGAAAAGTCTATCAAAATTTATTTTATCGTTTTCAAAAATTGTATGGTGCAATTTCAATGCGTTTTGGGTTTTCATTATGAATCAAACCCTTTGGAACATAGTGAAATGAGTATGAAAAAGGATGGCCCTTCTCTTTGGTCTAAAGTTGGATTAGCATGGAAACCAAGTTTGGATTAGTAAAAATTTACCTTTATTATTTGTTGAAACATTTGGATTTTAAAAATAAAAATGGTGTTTCTTTTAATTAAAAAAAATTAGTAGAAATCTATTTTTATAATTTATTTAAATATTTAAATTTTAAAAGAAAAAACTTATTGTGTTTAAAAAGAAATTTTATAATTTATTATAAATGATTTTTTTGGTCAAATATTTTTTTTAAAATAAAAATAAAATATTTTTTAAATACAAATATGAAATGATTTTGAATAAAAAATAACAATGAATATACGTATTAAAAATAAAATATTCTCATATAAAGTAACATAATTTAATAATAAATTTATTAGAAATAAATTAATTAAAAAAATCAAAGGCTTATATTTTATTTTGAGTGTTATATATATACAAAAATTAAATAAATTATTTGAATATTAATGCTAATGGATTTATATTAATATTAGTTTTAGAAAGGGAGATAGAGAAAGGGAGAGTTAATATGTTGCATTTAAAATATTAATAATAATAATAAATCAATTAATTTATAAATAAAGAAATTCAATATGCAAGATTAAATAATATTACAGAAAAACATTTTGTTGTATATAGTTTATAAATAAAATATCTGAGTGCTTATGTTAAGTAAAATGTATCAATGTCAACTCTGTACATATTATATAGGAGCAATCTAACTAATAGACCAAATGACCTTTTTCACCTAACCATACAATTTCAAACAAGATTGTGTTTTTTTGTTATTTAAATATTTTTTTGAATGCCGACACCTTGAAAAACCCATGGGGTACTCAAGTTCTACAAATTAAACAAGTTAAAGTCATGTTTTTAAAAATAATTGACACATTTTGATTAAAATTAACAAGAAAAAATGGATAAAGGTCATTTCTTGTATTAATTAGACTACACATATTATATATAGTTAAAAGAGAAAATCCATGTATATATTCTATACAAAAATAAAAGTCAACAAACTTCGTGTGTGCATTTTGAGATAAAAATAAATAATTTTTAAATAAAATTACAAAAACAAAGTGGACTATGATAAAAAATAGTAATGAACCAAAATCCTTCACCTCACTTGATGTTATAACGTAGTGTGAAAGAGATGTAAAAGTCATTCATGCTCACTCTCAACCATAAATAAAATATTTCAATATTTATATGAAGTAACATAATTTTATAACAAATTTAGAGTTAAAGCGATTAAAAAAAAAAAATCTTATATTTTCTCTTTCTAGTATTAAAAAGAAGAAGTAATTGAAAGTAAAAAAGTTCGACTACTTCTTGATAAAAATAATAAAAGAGAGATATGTTGTTCATTCAAAATTTAATATTAAATCAATATATTGGATTTAAAATATTAATAATAATTAAAAAATATATTTATGAAAAAAATATTAATGTAGATCATAAATAAAATATTTCAATATGCATGATTAAATAATATTAACATGTATTTAGAATAATAATACTAATACTAATAATAATAATAATCAAAAATTTGTTGTATACATTGTACTTTATAAAAAATATATCTCATTGCCCATCTTATATAAAAGATATCAATGGAAACTATATAATAAAAAAAATCTATGCATATATTAAAACTTTTTTTTTTGTTATTCTTACTAATAAAAAAAAATGTACATTTGATTGTTGATAAGAACTAGAATTTATTTCTCCCTAAACTATGGACAACATAACACTTCTTCATAAAATACATCATTAACATATTTTATGAAGGATTCAAAGTTCTATATCTTGTTGTTCAAAACTTTTATAAGGCTCTCACTATGAAGAACACAGATAATATGGAAATTCCTGCATCATTATAGATTACATAAAAAATTAATGAGTTGTAGGCTATAATGGTGTAGAAAGACAGAAAAAGAGAACTATAGACTATATTTCTGTAATCTTCTTTTTGTAGAAACATTGTGTCTATTTGTAGATTTCCTTGTTCTAGGCACTGCTTCTACGCCTATTGGAGAGATGGCACTGTGACTGTTTGCAGATTTCCTTGTTATGGGCACTACTTCTATGCTTGTTGGAGTTATGAGAGGTGGTCTAGATGTTCTAGAGTTTTGTGGGATGAATTAAGAATTTGATTGCATAACAGATCTTAAATTAGAATGTGTTCAGGCCTAATTGATAGAGAAATTTTTGATAACCTGTCAACACATTTGTTGAATTCCCTGTAGGTTTGTTGGAAATCAATATCTTGGAAGTGTCCTCTTATTTCTCCAATTTTGGGTTTCTAGGTAACCAAATTTAATACTTCCAACTTTGATGCACCTGTTAGTCAAATGATTATACATTTTGAATCCCCCAAGGTCAGGATATTTTTTATGTTTATATGATTTTCAATTTTCATGAGAGTCCAAGCAGCTATGAGATTTTATTTGGTGTATGTTATAGGTCCAATACCAATTATATATTGGATGGATTTGTTCTAAGATATTTTGATCAGTCCCCCTCCTCCACACAAATTCCCTTATGCAACCCCGTCAAAACAGCCTATAGAATCATCTAGTGGGATCACTGGAAAATTATTTCTTCTAGGTCCCTTTATGGGGTGCTCATGGATGTGGTCTCTAAAATGTGCAACCATCTTGGAAGATTGACAATGTGGGCAAGCTATTTCATCTCTAAATAAGATTTTATTTTTAAGGAGTTGAATGCCCCAATGTAATATTCCTAATTAGCTTTCAGCTAATTGGAATATTAAATTTTTCTTTTTCCATTTAGATAGATGAATAAGAGGGTAGGGAGACCCATAAATATCCTTAATAAGAATAAAACCACTTCTAATGTGGATGAAGATCACCATATTAGCTAGATAAAGCACCCTCATGTGTGAATAGAGGTTGAAGCATGTGGATGGAGTCAAGTTTGACCAAATCAACAGCGCTGGTATGGAGGGAATGAATAGTTAATGAGGGACAACGCAATGTTTGTGGGAGGAAGTCTCCATGAGAGTAGTGAATTTAATGTGTGGGGCCCAAGGTGAGGAAGCTCACAAAGAATATAAGGAAGGGGATGGCAGCCATAGAGGGAATTCTGATTATTGCTTATGTTTTGGTCTTTTATGACTTCCTGCACGCTTCAACTGTTTAGCGGAGTCTGTTGTGTTGTTTAGCACAAGGGTGTTCCTGGGTGGGAATCCCACCCTCATTCTCGGGGGACTTCGAGTGCCCACTCAAGTGAGGTTTATTGAGTTTCATTTCCACCATCCGGCATCAAGTCAAGCTTCAGCCATTACCCACAGCACAATCTCCTCCAGGGTTGTGTTGTTTTGCAAGGCAAAAGTAGTGGAGGATTGATAGGATCAGTTTTTGAGCTTGTTTTCTAGTGGAGGGAGTAGCCCTTCACTCGGGAGGTTATCAAGGAGGATCCTTGAGCATCATTTTTTCTTTGGCATCAGGCCAAGCTACTACCATCACCTATAATTTAATTTCCCTCATATACTGCGATATTTTATTGAGCAGTTGCAGTGGAGGGGTTAGTGCCCCATTTGGTGAGTTAGATTTCCAGTGAGGGGAGCAACCCTTCAGCCGGGAGATCCATTGGAGGAGTTCCATCCATTTCTACATCTGATCAGCCACCTCCTATCAGTTATCCAGTTGCAAAGCTTATGTAGCCCTAGGGCTGCATTTCATCATTTTTTTATTTTGTGTATTTCTGGAAACCCTTTCTTGGTTGTCTTGGAAATGTGCCTGGGAGCCTATATTTCTATTCCCAATAGTTTTTGAGCCATATATCAGGAGATCTACATCATTGTATTTTCCAGCTACAGTTATACTCACTAGGACTTTGTTGTACTGGTCCTCTGACATTTTGTATAGAAACAACATTTCATGATTGAGGGTGTTTGTTCATTGGAGGCTTGTTTGCCTTGCTTGAGTGATTTGTTCCTCAAGATCTTGTACTATTTTATATTGATATTCATAATAAGATGTCTATTTCATTGTCTCATGTTTTGATGTGTTGATATTCATTTCTATTCCCAGTTTTATGTTCCATATTTCTTCTTTTCCTATTTTGGGATATTACAGTGGTATAGGAGCGTAATCTTTGCTCAGCCCGCATATTTCAGCAATTATGTCATGAGAAGAAGGAGAGCCTCTCACAGAAAGGGAGAAGAGGTATCTAAATAGAAACTAGATATATGATTGTACAGACAACAAAGAAGACAAGGGAAAAACTCCCATATCAGGAGAGGAGGATGAAAAGGAGCTTCCCAAGCTTCTTCTTCAAACCATGCAAGATATTGCCAGAGAAATCAGGGAGATGAGGATGGAGAGACAAAAAGAATCCCCTAAAGGGCTTCTACATGGAGAGAGCTCCGGAATTTCACATCACTGGTATGATCAACTAGTGAGGAAGAAAGTTTACCTATGCTCCACTATGCCTACATTCTTAGTGGTGGGAAATGGAGGATCCCAAGAACAAGAAACTCTTGAAGACTATTTCCTAGAGTATGAGTCTCAATCTCAGAGATTCAAAGATAATCTAAGCTTTTAGGAGTTTTTTCAGATCAAGGACAACATGAGACCCCAACATAACAATAGAAGTGGAGGATTCACACAGAACAATAATCTACAATGGACCATGGGTAGATTATTTTTTCCCGCTTTTGATGGATCATCCAAGTGCATAACCAAGTCTTGGTTGGAGAAGCTAGACATATACTTCCAGTTGAACCAAGTACCAAAGATGGAAGCCATCAAAATAGCAGTGATGCACCTTGAAGGGGAGGCACATGATTGGTGGTTTCATGGTCTTTCTACATTGGGTAATGCCAATGTGATTGCATATTTAGAGTTCACCTGAAGGTTAGTAGAGAGGTTCGATCGATCGAAGAGATCTAGAGGCACCTTTTATTGAGCTAACAAAGCTCAAATAATCAGGTAATCCATAAACCTATATTTTTGAATTTCTAAAAGTTTCTATCATGGTTCCTGATTTATATACCACTAGGAGGGTTTATATGTTCATTGATGGGCTAGTAGAGCCTCTGCATGGGTTGGTTAAATCTACTAAACCAACTACTCTTCAAGATGTTATTAAAAGGGAAATAGATTTACAAGATGCTTTGCCAAGGGCAATGTCTCCATTTCAACCAAGGCCACCCTTCCAACAAAAAAGGAAAGATGTGAAGGTTCTTCCCTTAAAAGAGAACCAAAACAAAGGACCTCTTAGTGATGATGTCCGAAGAGAATTGAGAAGAAGGAATCTTTGCTTCACATGTCAAGAACCATAGGCACCAGGGCATCAATGTGCAACAGGGAAGGCACACTATATAGAGGTATTCCTTGGTAGTGAGGAGGAGGAAGAAGAGAAACCAGTAGGGGTCAAAAATTTTGGGATAGCAGGAGAGGATCCACCACCACCAGGAGGTGGGAATGGGGCATTTTCTCCAGTTAGAGGGGTCCTTGCATCTTTGTGAGAATACCCAAGTATCTGACTTTGAGAATCCAAGGTACCATTCAGGACCAGAGAGTATCAATTTTAATTGACAATTGGGATACCCACAACTTTATTAATGCTCAGTTACTGTAGAGGAGAGGAATACCCACTAATAATTTTGAGGGATTTTCAGTTTTGGTTCTAGGAGCTAGAACCATGCAGTGCATGAAGTATGTTCCGGCATTATCTGTCACCATGGGAACATACACCTTGAATGATCACATATTTATGGTTGATATTCCTGAAACCAATGTGATATTGGGTGTGTAGTGGTTTATTACTTTGGGGAAGGTCACCACAGATTGGGAGACCTTACAGATGGAGTGGGTTGATAAGAAGAGTGGTAAGCATCAGGTGATCACGGGTATGCACACTTATCCCCCTCGGATAATTTCTACACACAAGATAGAGCCTGATTTGTGCAGTGGGAGCAAGACACAATAGTCCACTTAGTTATGCAGTTGACTTTGACCCATGATGTAGAATTATTTGGAGGCATTCCACCAGGAAGGCCCCCAAACTAGGAGTTGGTTAGAGAGTTCTCACAACAAGCCGCACCAATCATAGATCTAGATGAGGTGAGAACTTTGGGTGAGCTTATCACAATGCAAAGAGTCTTTAGTAGGCTCAAGGATGAGAGGGGAATTCTTCCGGTATCAGTATTAACAACTCTCACCAAGCATCTTGCGCCGAGAGGAGGTGTTTCAGGGGTGGAACATGGAACCATCATGGTGCAAGGGGGCTACTCTGTGGCCTTTGAGAAGTAGAAGGTACTTCCACATAGGGAGGAATATTCCATATATGGTAGAGGGTTGTTGGCCTCATGCATACATTGGCCAAACTCAAAACATTTTGGATGGGTGATAGCTTCTGAGTGAAGGCTAGCCTCCATAAACTTCAACCCCTACTTGAGCAGGAGCAACTACAAGAGAGGCAGCAGAGGCAGGATAGTAGTATCTTGGCATATTTATTTGGAATTAGACATGTCAAAGAGGAGGGCAGTAAAATGATAGGTGATTTTCCACAAAGACTAGCAGCGCTGTCATTGATGGGTATAGATCCTTATTGGAAATCCCAGCTATTGGTGGAATACTTCAAGGATCACTTCACATGCAAAGTGCTTGATGGACAGGTGATATATGACAGGTATACAATGATGGATGGAGTCATCTATTATCAGAATAGGATCTACTTGGCTAGAGACTCTATGCTCAAGAAGAAGCTTCTACATGCAACACATGAAGAACTCCTTTCCGGTCACACATATCTCATGGGGGTATATCAGACCATCATGGAGAAATTATCTTGGGAGGGTATCAAAGAGGATGTACACCAGCATATCAGGAGATGTATAGTTTTCTTGAAGAATGAGGAGGAAAATAACCACCTTGCAGGTTTGTTATAGTCACTTCCCCTTTTGATAGAGATATGGGAAGGCTCATCTTTGAACCTCTTCACTAGCTTACCAAAAGTACATGGTAAGGATTGTGCTTTAATGCATATTGATAAACTAACCAAGTATTTTATCTCCTTTTCCATTCATTTTTAGTACATTTCTCCATATAAGGGCAAGCCTTTCTTTAGACTACATGGTCTACTTGGGGCCACAATCAGTGATGTGAATAACCACTCCCTAGGAAGTTTTGGGGAGATGATATATTGTTCAGGGTGCGCTCAGTTGACACCGGATGCCTTTTGCCATTTCCAAGCATGTGAAAGGACAGTGTTAGAAAAAATTGGCTGAAAAGACACTTATCACATCATGTTTTAAGGTAGTTAGGAATAGAACTGCACTGGTTCCCCTTGAGGGACTATTATCATCCTCCGGTATTTCATATGGTAGTTAAGGTATCTCTAATTTTGATTCCATATGTTGATGATGTCTTGGTCATTATTGTTGGCATGGTTGGAGGAATGGTACATGGATTGGGGCTGTTCATTGGGAGTGAGCTCTCCAACACTTCTTATGCCCCATCCTTCAGTGAGAACATTGGATAATATGTGGTTACTACCATAGATCTCTTACTTATGACGTGATCCATTTGGCTAACTTGGACACTTGAGAGGAGAAACTAAGGGGTAGATTGATTGGAGGACACCTAATTCAATGGGGGAGCTTATCATATGTGGGTGCCACCAAGGAAGGAGGAGAAGCTTTGCAGCATTCACCTTTACAGTTGCTTGAGGACAAGCAACATTTGGTAGGGGAGGACTGTAATATTCCTAATTAGCTTTTAGCTAGTTGGAATATTAAATTTTGCTTTTTCCATTTAGATGTATGAATAAGAGGGTAGGGAGACCCATAAATCTCCTTAGTAGGAATAAAACCACTTCTAATGTGGATGAGGATCATCATATTAGCTAGATAAAGCACCCTCATGTGTGAATAGAGTTTGAAGCATGTGGATGGAGTCAAGTTTGACCAAATCAACAACACTGGTAAGGAGGGAGTAATAGTTAATGAGGGACAATGCATTATTAGTGGGAGGAAGTCTCCATGAAAGTAGTGACTTCAATTTGTGGGGAAAAAGTTGAGGAAGCTCACAAAGCATATAAGGAAGGGGATGGAAGCCATATAGGGCACTTTGATTATTGCTTATGTTTTGGCTTTTTATGACTTCTTGCACACTCAACTGTTTAGCGGAGTCTGTTGTGTTGTTTAGCACAAGGGCGTTCCCAAACGGGAATCCCACCCTCATCCTCAAGGGAATTCAAGTGCTCACTCAAGATATGTTTATTGAACTGAATTTCCACCATCCGGAATTAGGCCAAGCTTTAGCCATTATCCACAGTGCAGTATCCTCTAGGGTTGTGTTGTTTTGCAGGGCAGAAGTAGTGGAGGATTGATAGGATTAGTTTCTGAGCTTGTTTTCCAGTGGAGGGAGTATCCCTTCACCCGGGAGGTTAGCAAGGAGGATCCTTGAGCATCATTTTTTCTTTGGCATCAGGCCAAGTTGTTGCCATCACCTACAGTGCAGTTTCCCTCATAGACTACATTATTTTATTGAGCAGTTGCAGTGGAGGGCTTAGTGCCCCATTTGGTGATTTAGATTTCCATTGAGGGGAGTAGCCCTTCATCCAAGAGATCCATTGGAGGATTTCCATCCATTTCTACATCAGATCAACCACCTCCTATTAGTTATCCAGTTGCAGAGCTTATGCAGCCCTAGGGTTGCATTTCATCATTTATGTATTTTGTGTATTTCCGGAAACCCTTTTTGGGTTGTCTTGGAAATGTGTTTGGGAGCCTAGGTTTCTATTCTTGGCACTTTTTGAGCCATATATTAGGAGATCTACATCATTTTATTTTCCAGCTGCAGTTATACTCACTGGGACTGTGTTGTATTGGTCCTCCGAAATTTTGTATAGGAGCAACATTTCATGATTGAGGGTGTTTGTTCATTAGAGGCTTGTTTTCCTTACTTGAGTGATTTATTCCTCAAGATATTGTACTTATTTTCTACTGATATTCGTAATAAGGTGGCTCTTTAATTGTCTCATGTTTGATGTGTTGATATTCACTGTTATTCCCAGTTTTATGTTCCATGTTGCTGCTCTTCCTATTTTGGGATATTACACCCAAGCCACAAAGATGGGGAGAGGACTAAGGATTTTTGATTTCTTGGCCCATACGAAAAGATATTCGTCAAAGGAGGACCATATTATGTAACTGATAATGCCCATTGTCATGAAAATGGGGTCCCAGATTACCCGTGAAAATAAAAATTTGTTAACAAGTGGTCTACAATTTCTTCATGTTGTCTACACAGACTACAACAATTTGGTTCAATAAAACCTCTTTTTTGAAGATTCTCACAAGTCAAAATTTTATCGTGGAGGGACATCCAAGTGAAGCACTTTAATTTAGTTGGGATGTTCCATTTCCAATTATACTTGTTCCACCAATTTTTATTTGATTCTACTTCTGAGTATACTATAGCTTCATATTGAAAGTGAGATTTTACTTCCTTAGAGGATGTGTCCCAACTCCATATTAGATGCTCCTTTGAGCTACTAAGTATATCTCAATTTAAATTTTTCTCTGATATAAATTTCTTCCATTCCTCGGCCAGGTTACAATTTGGTCCCAACTCTGTTGAAGATAGTGAGTATTTCTAACGAACATAGAATAATCTCCTGATTTAATGTCATGAAGGTGGACTGCACCTTTTGAGTTGAGAAGAGTGATCAATTTAGGAGAAAACTTATAGACTCTATCCCCTCCAATGAAGGGGTCCTTCCCTAGAATAACTTGTCTTCCATCCACGAATTCCCAAGCTAGCCAACTAAAGAGAAGGGGGATGGATGTGGTGAAGGATTTCCATATGATAGAGCCTCCTTTAATAATTGTTTTTGCATATCCTCTGATCCAGTCCACCATTGGATTTTTTTAAAAATATTTTCTTCTTATATTCTCAGTCCATAGTCCCTTACCAAACAAGGCTCTCCACATATATTTTAGAGATAAGGCTTTATCAAAACAGGGAAGATTTTTGAATCCCCATCCTCCAAGGAGTTTGGGAGTAGATAGATATTTCCAGTTGGAAAGATGTAAACCTTCCTTGTTGTTTTTCCATGTCCATAAAATATGAACACCAATTGTCTAATGGAATTGAGAGTGACAGAGAAATCTTGGCTAGAGATAGCCAATAAAAAGGGATTTTTTCTAGCACTTCTTCGATAAGAATCATTCTGCCCCCTAAATATAGCCAATTATAGCACCATAGGTCAATTTTCTGTTCAACCTTTCTGATCAACCATTTCTAGTCTCCTATATGGTAATCGTTTGGTTGAAGAAAATAACCAAGATAGTTAATGGCACTTTCCAGAGGGATATTTTGCAAGGGAATAATATTTGAATAATTGAGAGGATGTCTGTATTAACATAATATTAGTGGAAGGATGAATTGTTCAGGATTATCTCCATTCCTATTGTGTTGCAAAACTTATTGATTGCCTTGTAAAAATCATGCCATTATGTAGCAGTGCTATACCCAAAGGAAGGACACTGTCCACAAAAAAAATATGCATGATATGATGGTTTTGTGAAATTTTTATGCCTGTAATTATGCCTTGTTGTTAATTTTCTAGGAGAGGGGGACTCAATCCTTCCATTACCAATAGAAATAAAATATGAGACAAAGGGAATCCTTGCCTTAGGCATCTAGTGCTAGATATTTTTCTGGAGGGAGAGTCATTGGTTAATATAGAGAAATTTGTCGAAGTCACACATCCCATTATCCATTTGGTGACTTCCAAACACAAAACTATCTAAAGTAGGACAAGTGTGAGATAAGTCCAATGGAATTTATCAAAAGATTTATTCAAATCCATTTGAGAATCAAAGCTTTCTATTTTTTGGATTTAATAGAATGTAGGGCCTCGTATGCAATACCAATGGCATCATGGATTTGTTTGTCGTTTAAGAACCCAAATTTTCTGGGTGATATTTTCTTTCCAAGGTGTAGTTTGATCCTATTTGAGATCACCTTTGTAATAATTTTGTAAACCAGATTACATAGAGATATTGGCCTATAATCAATGAAGGCATTAGAGAAATTTTGAGGTCTAAAATGGGCCTCCTAAGAAAAATGTAAAACCAAAATAAAATTTATAAGAACCAATAGGATTCAAGATGATGATGTAAACCATGGGGGATGATTCACCATTTTTGGGGTAAAAAAATAAAAAGACTTAAAAATAATAAAATAATAAAACTACTTTTTCAACTTGTATTTTCAACTTATTGCCGTAATGCTTTACTCAAATTTCAAGTGGGAATACCTCACATGAAAATTTGACTTTATCTCATGATTTATCACGTTAGACATTGATAGATTCTGCTTATAGAGAAAATGAGAAATACATGAAAAATCGTGATTGCAATCACACTTTTCATGTATTTCTCACTTTTCGTGTAGCAGGTCCATTGAAAGTATGAACATGGGTACTCCTTGGATGAGGAATCAAATTATGCATCCAATGAATGTTACAACTCGGAATTTGAGTAAACTCATATCGAGATAAGTTTAAAATATGAGTTGAACAAATAGTTTTTTTATTTTTTCCCTCTAAAATTTGATGATGTAATCTAATCTTATTTTAATATTTCCACTATTATTTATAATTTCCTTAGGAGGCCCATTTTAGACCTCAAAATTACCCTAATGGATTTGGGCTTAGAGTCCTTAGGAATCGATGCAATATAAGTCGCATTGATGGCTGCAAAAAATTTCCCTAAGTTCCTATATTCTTCCACGATTGATTGGAGGTTGGGTCATACAAGATTAAAAGAGAAAAGGAAAGTTTAGTTCGTCCATCCATCTGGTATATGGTTTTTGTGTTTTGCAAAGTGTTTTAGGACCTATTTGATTTCTTGTAGGGAAACAAGGTTACCGATCCGGGTAGACTCCTCTTGACTGAAAAATCAAGGGTAATGTTTGATGAGGAGCTAGGTGCTAATATAATATGATCCTGGATCTCTAAAAATGGTTGAAGAAGTGTGATAAAACAACCATTTTTTTCTCTTTTGAATTTGATACCTTGTTCCCATCTTCTGTTTCAATTTCCTAGATGGAGTTGATATTTCTTTTGTGATTTTCATATTTGTGGAAATTTTTTGTATTGGAATCTCCCTTTTTAATCCAAGTCACCCTACTTTTTAATATCCATGTATCTCACTCAACATTTATGATCTATTTTTTCTTGGATTCTAGAAAGCTCAACCTCTACCCCAACTCTACCAAAAAATTTGTGATGGGGAAGATCCAAGAAGAGTTCTCATATTCTACCTCAATAGCCAAAAACTCTTCTTAGAGATCCAATTTTATATTCTTTTCCCATATTATTTCAGCCTTCTCGCACTCAAAAAATTTCCTGGTCAAGGAATTCATAGCAAAGGTGTTATTGTCAATCATGAATATCTTCAAGGTGTCTCTCACAAGTTTTCAAAAGACTCCTCTTCTAGCCAAGAATTATTAAATTTGAAGGGGTATTTGTCTTTTTTACTATCATAATCTAGCTCCGGGAAAATAGGGAGATGATATGATAATTTATCTTAGAATATCAATATATTAGTCTCCCCATGTGATCGTCCAATTGATTTCCCATAAAAAAAATGTCTATACTTTCTGTGATTCCATCCACTCCAGTTCTACCATTCCTCCATGTGGGAGTTAAGGGGAAATGGGCTATGTCATGAAGTGAATGGTCTTGCAGAATAATCGAGAAGTAGAGGATCAAAGGATATGGGAGGGTTTTTGAACCCTATGTTTCACCATCTGAAATAGTGAATTTTAGGTCTCTTTCCATGAGAAGAGAGTGATCCGTAAGGAGACCACTTACTTGAACCTAATCCCAAAAACTCTCTCTATCACTGTATGGCCTATAGAGATTCACTAGTGTGATGGGAAGGGAGAAAACTCTGAAGTAACCTTTAAATATTATGCCAAAAATGGATGAAGATGATTTAAAAGAGGTTTTCCTAGGGTCCCATAGTGAAAGGAGTCCTCCAGGAAGACCATTGGAGTCTATAGCACATGAGTGCTATTCTGGACATAAATTCTTGAAAGTATCTCTAGAATTTTCACCTGATGTCATGGTCTCTTGCAGCAAGATAATAAAAGGATGATAGGGATTGACTCATCTCTTGAAGGAAGCGATTTTTGTGGGCCCCCCTACGTTGCAAATGTTTAGAGATAAAATAAGCATTATGAGAAATATTTTATGGGCATCTATCCTCTAAGGGCCCAAGAAGTAGCGCATGGTTAAAAAGACGAAGAAAATCTTAGTTTACCCAGGATCTATTCAGGAAATTCTCCTTCCATAGCATGGGCTTTTTTATTATGATTATTTTTCCTAATGGTGATGTTTTGAAAGGATAAGGAGGGTTTCGATGATTTATGTTCTTCAAAGGATGTCTTTGGAAAAGTGGGAATCAAAGAGAGTTTTAGGGAATCATTGTATGAGGTTGGGGGTGCAGGTAAGGAAGGGACTAGTGTATTAGCAATGGATAAGGTAGAGGTTATCTGACTTAAAGAATTTAGAAGGGTTTTATATAGCATTGACATAGACTATCCTTTATGTTTTAGAATTAGGTTATGACAAAGTCACAGAGGAGATTGTTTTATATCTGTTAGGTTGAGAGTTTTGCAATGGGTTGAAATTCAAAGCATAATATGAATTTTTTGAATTTGGTAAGGATGGAAAACTTGAGAAATAGTTGACTGCATTCATATATATTCTTTCAATTACTAAATTATCTTTTGCTGATAGCTCTTCTATAAACATATTTGAGTCACAAGTGGCCTTATATGTTAACTCCTTCCTACCAACTTAAGCATTTGATGATACAATAGGACCGTGCTTCGGAAGATGCTTGACTTCCTTATTAGAGTTTATTTTGCTTGTTGAGGTTGTAGCGTCCCTTTGACCATAATTATGACATAATTCCCATCCTCTACCAACAGTCCTTGTTCTGTATTAGGAGAGAGTAACCCTTCTTCATTCTTGCTTTCCAATGCCGGGGATTTTTGATTTGGAGATATAAGAGGTGCCATATGAGATGTTTCTCAGAAGGTTCCTAAGGAGGGATTTGTGATATTCTATGATTTTGAAATCCCTGTTGCATTGAAAGTCTATCCTTTCAAGGGATTTTAGTACCAACTCTCTATCACAAGGGTGTTTCACACATGTTATTATATAAATAAATTGAAATATATAATTTGTATGGTTAAAACATTTCAAATAATCTCACTATTTTACATTTTAGCCAAGGTATATTTTTTTTATTTGTCAAAATTTTCTAAAATCTAACAAATATTTGTTGGAATTTCAAGTTTAAGTTGTGTACATTACACAATCAAATCCATTGAAGGAATTTTTCAAGGAATTAAAGTGCAATTTAAAAAATTATGTATGTGTCTGTGCGCATCTTTTATCTATACTATTTATCCCAATAAAATAAGAGTTTTATTTCCCCGACTTATTCCTTAGGTGTGAGCAGAATAAAAACAAAGGATAAATCTTGACTAGTATTGGATCATTTGAGATTTAAAACCCAATAACATAAAGGAAGTATGATTATGTTTTTCATGGTTTTTGTTTTCATTTCTATTTGTAATTGTTATTTAAGAATTTTTTTTTTTTTTTCTATTACTAAATTATTTATAATTACCATAAGGAATTGAACCTCTTAATTTATGAGGATATTTTATTACAATATGTTTTCCTTAGTTTCCATCAACAAGTTTTCTATTGAAGTGTTATGTAAAAATAATAATAAAATAATCAATAGTTTGTATGATAATGTGTAAAAATGCTAAAAAGAAGATTAGGAATTCTCCTAATAAATATTAAAAGTTTGATGCTCTCCAGGGAAGCTAAATTGGTGATGTATGTGAAAATGAAGTGTTATGTGCGAGGAGGTTCAAGGTTCAAATCCTCCCAATTTACTTGTGGCTATGGAAGGGGCATGCATACACACTTAGAGTTTATAGTGGTAGTGGTTGTGTTATGTATGAGGAGGTTTCAGGTTCAAATCGTTCAAATCATGTTGTGAAACCAACTCCAAGAAAAGAAGAAAAGAGATATCAACGCCTTAGAAATAAGCCACTTCGAGGGGGAAACCTCCAGTACATTACATGAATGAAAAATTCTTGGATGATACAAATGACAAAACCTCATTTCTATATATCAGAGTCCATGGGGCCACAATGTAATCCTAGTGGGGCCACAATGTAATGCTAGCCGACCTAACAATAATAACAACATGGGGGTTACAGGGGTACAATAATAAAAATAAGGGGGTTATAATAACAATAATAAGGGACTATACTAGTAATATAAGGACCTACCATGCTCCTCTCCTTCAAAAAGGTGTTTTCCTCAACGCTTGAGTTGCTCCAGGTGCTTTTGTATAAAATTATCATCTTTCCATGTAGAATCTTCCGTGGGTAAGTTCTTCCATTTAATGAGATACTCTGAAATTAATCGATTTCGTAGTTGTCGAGTTCTTGTTTCCGTGACTGCTTCAGCTTCCAATATGGTTTTTCCTTCCTCATCAATTTCTTGCAATATTGTTTGAACTGGAAGTTTTTTCCCTATAACCTTTTTTAAGCATGGAACACGGAAAACTGGATGCACTCGCGAAAAAGCAGGAAGCTCCAATTTGTATGGCATAGTACCAATATTTTGCAAAACCTTGTAAGGACCATATTATTTTGGTGATAATTTATTATCCTTCTTAGCTTGCTTGAGGGAAATTTGTTTGTATGGTTGTAGCCTTAAAAATACCCAGTCTCCCACATCAAAACTTCTCTCACTGCGATGTTGATCTGCCTGTTGTTTCATTTGATTTTGTGCCAAATTTAGGTTATCCTTTAAGAGTTGGAGAACTTCTTGTTGATGCTCAATGTGATCCTCCACTGCTTGAACCCTAGAATTTTCCCTTAAAGAAGATGTGATGGATGGTGGATGATATCCATAAAGTGCCATAAATGGGGTCATTTTTGCTGCAGTATGGAAGGAAGTGTTATACCACCATTCAGCGAGAGGTAACCACTTGACCCACTGTGTTTGTTTATCAGATACAAAACAACGAAGATATCCTTCCAAAAATTTATTTACTATCTCAGTTTGACCATCAGATTGAGGATGATAAGATGAGCTATGAGCTAATTGAGTACCCAAACAAGAAAATAACTCCGTCCAAAAATTTCCAGTAAAAATGGGATCTCTGTCACTTACAATAACCCTTGGGCTTCCATGTAGCTTTTGAATTCTGTCCATAAATGTAGTAGCAACTGTACTTGCTTTAAATGGATGAGATAATGAACAAAAGTGTGCATACTTGGTAAGTCTATCAACTACCACCATGATGACACTCTTTCCTTCGGACTTAGGTAAACCTGTGATAAAATCCATTGAAATCTCTTCCCAACGTTGACTTGGAATGGATAAAGGTTGTAGAAGTCCCGGGGTCTTAATTGTTTCCACTTTATTCTGCTGGCAAACCAAACATTCCGCCACAAACATTTGAATATCAGATTTAAGGCCATCCCAAAAAAATTCTTTCTTCACCCTGTGGTAAGTTTTTAAAAATCCCGAGTGTCCTCCTAAAGGAGAAGTGTGCAATTCCAAAAGAATCTTTTGTTTTAGTTTGGAATTCTTGCAAATATATAAGCAATCTTTGTACCATAAGGAATCATTTTTCCAACTAAATGTATCAGATGTACTAGGATCTTGCTGCAACTTTTGAATGAGATTCCACACTTCTTCGTCCTTCTTCCATTCATCCCTTGCTTCGGTTATCCAATATGGTTGGATAATTGAAATGGCACAAAGCAATGCTTCCACCTCTTCATCCTTTCTTGAGAGTGCATCTGCAACAACATTTAGCTTCCCTTTTTTGTAGACGATTTCAAAGTCATAACCCAACATCTTTGTGACCCATTTTTGCTGCTCTTCTGAAGATAGTCTTTGTTCCAAAAAGTGTTTAAGACTATCATGATCAGTTTTTACCTTCAAGTGTCTTCCCATTAGGTAAGTTCGCCATTTCTTTAGTGCATGCAGTATTGCTAACATTTCCTTCTCATAAATAGGTTTTTGTAAATACTTTCCTTTGATTGGACGTCTTTCAAAAGCAATGGGTCTTCCTTCCTGCATTAAAACTGCACCAATTCCATTTCCTGAGGCATCACATTCCACAATAAAGGTTTTTGTGAAGTCTGGCGTAGCTAAGAATGGTGCTAGGCACATTGCCTCTTTAAGATGTTCAAAGGCCTTAGTTGCTTCAGGAGTCCATGAAAATGCATCTTTCTTCAATAATGTTGTTAGAGGTGCCGCTATTCTCCCATAATTCTTAACAAACTTGCGATAATACCCTGTTAACCCGAGAAATCCTCGCAACTGCTTTATGGTTGTGGGGACTTTCCATTCCTTAATGGTTTTAATTTTGTTAGGGTCTACTTTAACACCCTCATGAGATACAATATGACCCAGATATTCCACCTCTTGTACTCCAAAGAAACATTTGGATGTTTTTGCATATAATTGTTTCTCCTCCAATAGTTTGAGCACCCTGTCAACATGTAGAACATGATCCTTCCAAGACCTATTGTAGATTAGTATATCATCAAAAAATACTAGCACAAATTTTCTAAGGAAGGGTTTGAAAATGGAATTCATCAACCCTTGAAATGTAGAAGGTGCATTGTAAGGCCAAAAGGCATGACCAAAAATTCATAATGACCCTCATGAGTTCGAAATGTTGTTTTTGGAATATCTTCAGTCTTCATTCTAATTTGATGATATCCCGAATGAAGATCCAACTTGGTAAAATAAATTGCTCCATGTAATTCATCCAATAATTCATCAATCACAGGAATGGGAAATTTATCTTTAATGGTGAGCTTATTGAGCTCCCTATAATCTGGACACATGAGCCATGATCCATCCTTCTTGTGTACCAATACTACAGGAGCAGAGAAAGAACTTTGACTAGGTTGAATTATACCCGCCTCTAACATTTCTACAATCATATGTTCAATTTCGCTCTTTTGGAAGTAAGGATATCTATAAGGCCTGATGTTTGGAGGAACACTTCCTGGAATCAAATGAATAGCATGATCATGATCACGAATAGGTGGGAGTCCTTTGGGAGTTTCAAACACCTTGGAATGATTGTCCAAGACTTGTTGGAGATCTATAGAAATAGATGATTTTGATGTTGGAACTTCTAGTGAGCATAATTGTGCAATTACGCCTCGTTGTTCTTTCTTTAGAAGCTTTGTCATGACATTAGAGCTTATTATCTTTCCCGGCTTCCCTACAATACCCCGTAATTCGACTTCCTTTCCTTCTGAAAAAAATTTCAAGAAAAGTTCTTGAAAATTAAAATCTACCATCCCCAAAGATTGTAACCATTGTACTCCTAGTACAACATCAGCACCTCCCATAGGAATGGAAAGCATTGGACTATTCAATACATATTCCCCCATGGTTAGCTTGATATTATGGCATTTTACAGAGCAATTTATAGTTCCTCCATTTGCAACCATCACTTGACATTCTAGTGCTGGGTATAGGAAACAATTCAATTCCTTGGCTACCTTACAATGAATAAAATTATGGGTACTGTTAGCCATCCATAATTTTGATATATTCAAATGATGGCTAAAATAGGTCTTTTAGCCTTCAAGAAACAAATTTCAAGCAACCTGTGAGTTCTTGAAGTCTTTCCATGCCCCTTATCCTTCAAAAAATCCACCTCTTTGTTCCCTTCACTCATAAATCCTCAAAAAAGGCCCTGCTGTTTCAAAGAAAGGTTGTTTTCAGACTCATTCTCCTTACTTTTCTTAACCCTTCTATACATCCCCATGTCCTAAAAATCCCCTTTAAACCTAATGAAATCCCTTTATTCTAGTTTAAAACCCCTTTTTTTATCCTATCAGAACCTCCAAAAACCCTTCAAAAGCTTCATTTTCAGTCCAAAACCTTCATTTTAAATATTAGGCCTTAAGCACCTTTCGCTTAAGCCCTAGTCCCTTTTTCCTCATGTGACCCGGCGCCCGTGACCAAGCGCTAAGCCCATCGGCCATCATCGTCAGTCTTAACCCCTTCCCTGATATCCTTTCTCCACCAATGGATCATCTCCGCCAATGGCCATCACATCGCTCCACCACATTGTTTCATCACATCGGGCTTCACCCTTTCCCTTTCCTCCTTCCTGCTTCCAAAACTCTTTCCCGTTGATGGCCGATTCTCCGATTTCATCTGGACCGTCCATTCCTTAGATCTGACGGTTATCGCACTTGCCCATTTCCGATTCATTTTCTCTTACATGATCAGCGCCAATGTTCTCCACCATCGATCTACTCTAGATCGATGGCTCTCGCACTCCGAGCTCCATTTCTCCATCGGCACATCGGCCATCACACTTCGTAGTCTACATTCCCCTTCGCCCGGTTTTCACCATCGATGTTCATCCCCCTGGAATAGATCCTAGCCGTTGATCACAACCATCCAACAGTCCTCGCATCTCCTACCATCTATTCTCTCGACCCCATTCATGAACCTTTCCCCCCCAGAACAGATCCTAACCATTGATCCTCACAATCCAATGACTCCCACTTAACCTCACATTTCCACCCCGCCAAAAACATCCTGCTACCTGACAAATCCAATGACGTGTCCTTTGGGCCCCACCGCTCATCTTCCCGTGTACCTTTCCCTCTTCGCGCGCCCTGTCCACCATTGGATTTACAACCCCATATTCAATGGTCATCACACTACTTCACGCAGATCTTCAACAAATCTCCCCATCGTGCAGTTTCTATGCAAAATAGGTGTTTTTTCAAAGCCACGTGTTGAGGGATAAACTGTATCGCGTTCGATTATCACAAAAAAACTTACCGCTCGAGCCCTATGTGAAAAACATCCTCAGTTTTCCAAAACCGCCTATCCAATGTTCCGTGGCAAAACCTTATTCAAACCCTGGTTTCAGGTTTCCTCCATTAAAACTCATCTCCGCCACATCCACCTACCTCTGCACAGCTCTTCCGCCTCCGCCATCGCCTCTGAAGCAGTTTAAGCCCCCGTGCAAGTTTTATTTAACAGGTTTTAGTGTTGTTTGCAGGTTTAATGGCGATTCTAAAATAAAAAGTTGTCCCATAGAAAATCTAGTTGCAAAGGCCAAGGATGACGATCCTGTGTGGCTGAATTCAACACAAAAAGGGATATAAAGGGCCGAATAGTCAAGTTTTAACCAATGCGTCATGGGCATTAGTGACACAGTGAGCCCTGCAGCGCATGCCACCTGTACACAAAAATCAAATGAAGACCAAATAGTGAAGATCAGAAATGAGATTAAAGATAAAGGATTTAAGCAATAAGTTGAAGATTAAGAGCCCTAGTCCATAGTTTCAAAGGATAAAGCATGAAGACAAATAAATCAAAGATAAATACAGTTAGCGAAGGACAGAATCAAAGATGATCCGAGAAGGTCTCAAAGGGCCTTACAACATGATTTAAAACCAAATCAGTGTTAAAGTGTTGAAGATAGACAGATCCAGACAAACAACCTTCAATGCTAGATCTTCAAGGCTATTTATTTCTCCAGAGATCAAAAAGACACCTGTGCCCTAATTTCTCTTCAAAGACACCTTGAGAGCCATCAAAATGACTGAACCTCTTTAAAAACTGTCAGGGCAGTTATTATAAAGGCATGGGAAAGCCCCAAAACCCACTCTTTCACCTAACTTGTCCCAGAAGCCAAAACAGAGTTACTACAGTCAGAAAATATCTCATAAGAGACATACTTCATAGTTATTAACAGCCTACTAGATCTACCTCAAAGTCAAACAAAAGCAACTAGAGTGGTTCACAAGTTAATATAGCATTCATTGAGTAGAATGGAGCATCCGATGCACATCTATTCTGTCTTAGATGATCATTAAGACCACTTCTTTCACTTCTCCTCCTCATTCACCTATAAGTACTCATTGAATATTCATTGTAAAGGGTTGGAAAATTGTTAATTGTCGAACTATTATTGAGTAAGATTTGCTAAGTAGTTGTAATATAGTAGGCTAGGAAGAGAAATGTTGGACTATAGAAAGCCATTGGACTCGAGTATGTAACTTGTCTTGAACATCAAATAGAAAAGCAGATTCACTGGATCTTGATCTAAATCATTGGTGATGTTTTTACTTATTGTCACTGTTGCTTCTTATGTTTTTCACTTTGTTCATATTCTCTGATAAAGAGAAGGAAATATAGATTAGGATTTATTTCTAAAGTACACTAATTCTGACTGATAAGATTTATCTTTATGTTTTCTTCTAAATGTGTGTTTGAGAATGAATCAATAGAGTATAACCAGTCAAGGAATGTTGGGGAGCCCATGTCTTGCAGTGTAGAACTTGAGATTATGTTCTTGAATGTTCTTGAAAGGTTTGCTAAGTAGAGTTGAACTAGGGAATTCTACAGTTAGCCCTGTCCTCTAGTTTCTTCTCCAACAGCTAGCTTTGAAAGCTCCCTTGAGTGTATGCCGAAAGTAGGATAGGTTCAAAGTCCTTACTTGATCTTAGGCTTCTCTTTATGTTTATCTTAAATTTTTTCTACTTTCTGAAGGTAGTCAAGAGGATTACTGGATTTTTGTCTTAGAAGTTGGCTTTAGTAGGATTATTGACCAAATAAGTCTATGGTTTTCCTGTCCTTTGGCTTGCTTTAAACAGTCACTTTAAAAGGCTTTTCTTGTGTAGTGAAGTTAGTTTTCTCAATCGAATATAACTTTGATTCTTTCACAACATTTCTTACTGTTTCATACCACAAACTCAACTTAAAAATATCTTTTGATATAGATGAATTGCCCTATGGAAACCCTTTAATAGTTGTTGTGCAAGTAAACCCTTTTATGACTCCATAGCCCAATGGATTGATACTTTTTCTTAAACTATCTTCCCATGATGAAATATCCTTCAATTTATTCCCTCCTTCACACTTCACATGACCTTCTCAGTTAATGATCCCCAACCAAAAAACAAACAAATCCCTTGTGCTTCATAACTAGCCTAATATAATATCATAAGCCTTAAAGTATATCATTCTAAACACATATCGAGAGATCCCTATCTGAATCTAGGAGGGATAGATCCTAGGATTCCAAAGTGGTTCTGATGTTTCCTTGTCATTTGGTATGCTAATCTGCCAAATCACAGGACCCCAACAGGTACTACCCAAATCAATCAATGCTATTACCTTTTTATTCTTGATATGTCCTTCTATCTTGAGAGTTTGAGGAGTGGTAATTCCTGCCAATGCATTACATGATATGGTCGGATTCATTTCTTCTTCTTATATGGTTTCTTCCTGGTGTATATCCTCTACTTTTGAATTTTCTTCTTCATTTTCTTCTTCCTCTTCAAAATCTATGTAAAATAATTTATTCTCAGTGCACTTATGACCTTTAGTGTATTTTCTATCACAACTGTAGAAAAGCCCTTTTTCTCTTTTTTCTTCCAATTGTTGTGGTGTCAACCTTGTAGGTTGTGGAAGTCTAGGAGTAGTAACACTTCCATCTTTATAGATGTGAGTGGTAGGCTTCCTTGTCACCATAATTTTACATTCAATTTTTCTTGCCAACCTGAATGCCTTCTCCAATGAATCAGGTTCCCAAATGTGAACTTCATGTTGGATGTTATCCTTTAAAGTCCCTATGAAGACATCAATCTTGTGTTCCTCTGGAATATCAGTTACCCTTATATTCAATTTTTGGAAGTCCTCAATGTGCTCCGCCATTGAACCCTTTTGTTTGAGATTTATCAATTGGCTAAAGAAGGTGTTGCTCTTTGTATCCTCATAATGTGCTATCATTTCCTCCGTAAAAATTGACCTAGTGACAATTTTTTTACGGGAGCAAAGCCATCGATACCATACAAATGTATTTTTTTCTAAATGTAAAGTTGCAATGCGTACCTTTTGTGTGTTTTGCACATTATTGAGATCAAAATATTTCTCCATCTATAGTATCCATGTTACGGGATCCTTGCCATCAAACTTCCTCATATCCATATTTGGAATATGGTGGTTCTTGAATCCAACATTAGAGTTTATGAAATCACGATTAACATGTATTTTATTCTCACCATGAGTTTCCTCTACTATATTTTTTCTATTAGGAAACATTTCTTGTATCAACTTTTCCAAATCATTCTTCATGTTTTCCATGTTGTCTTTCATTTTTTCATTGACCTTAGCTTCCATGTCATCCATCTTAGCTTCCATGCCATCCATATTATCTTCCATGCCCACTTCCATGCCATCAATCTTAGCTTCCGAACCATTCATCTTAGCTTCCACGGCTTTCTTCAAACCATCCATCTTAGCTTCCACGGCTTTCTTCAAACCATCCATCTTAGTTTCCACACCTTTCTTCAAAACTTCCATTTCATTTTTTGTTGCACTTTGCGATAGCGAAGTTTGGTGCACTTGCTCTTGTAATTTTGATATCTCATGTTGTGTTTCTTCGTCTTCATGATTCATAGTAGAGCCTTCTAAAGGCTTAATTGGTGTTGAATTATTTTTAGGGGCATTTTGGAACCCAATACTGATATCTATTATTCAATATGCCCTTGGAATAAGTTCAAAATAAGTTTTTTCAAATGCGACTTATGTAATTAAAAAAAATACACACCTTTTTCTTGCTTTTGAGGAGCTCGATATTGAAACTGAATTATCTCTATGATTTCCGATATTCAATATATGAAATGTGGCCCTGAGGTAGCCCTTTGAATCCTCCTTCGATTTCCATTCTTCGATATTCAATATATGAAATGTGGTATGACCTGATTTGGATTCTTCAAGGCAAAGTTATGTCCAATCTCCTACAATGACCTAATTATGGACTAGTTTAGTAGAATGAACTTGTACGACTTGCCACGTGCCACTGTTTGCTCCTTTGGCTCTGAAATTTATAGATAATAAATTACGGTCCGTGTACTTCTAGCCGCTTTTTATATAATTCGAATCCGATGCTCAGAGAGAGAGAGTTATGAATATTTTTCCACGCTCACCTCTTTGAGATGAAATTCGGGAGCCTGAATAAGACCTAACTTCCATAGATCATATCTCTGAAAATATTTCGAGCCAAGCTCTGAAATTTTGCGATGATGTTCCTCAGGATTTTAGCTTCGTGCTCTAAAACTTTCAGCTTCTGAACCTTTGTAGAAAAAACGTTATAGCGAAAATTCCATGATGACCTGTTTGGTGCAGCAAAACCCTAGAATCCAAAGCCTCTGATACCAAATGTTGTGAAACTAGATCCAAAAAGAGAAGAAAAGAGATATCAACGCCTTAGAAATAAGCCACTTCGAGGGGGCAACCTCCAATACATTATATGAATGAAAAATTCTTGGATGATACAAATGAAAAAACCTCCTTTCTATATATAGGAGTCCATGGGGCCAAAATGTAATCCTAGCTGACCTAACAATAATAATTTAAGGGCACAATAATAACAATATGGGGGTTACAGGGGTACAATGATAACAATAAGGGGGTTACACTAGCAACAATAAGGGACTATAATAGTAATATAAGGACATAACAAATCATACCAATTTACTTGTGGCTATGGTAGGGGCATACATAGACATCTAGAGATTATAGTGGTTGTGGTCGTGTTATGTGCGAGGAGGTTTGAGGTTCAAATAACCCCATTTTACCTATGGCTACAGAAGGAGAATACATAGAAAACTAAGAGGTTATAGTGGTAGTGGTTAGAATCAACCCGGTGACACATGAGTGTGAGAGAGACCCAATTGTTGACTCCTCTATATAATAAAAAAAAACAATAATAATAAAAAAAATCACATTTAAAGTTCGATAAGATAAACTTGTACAAAGCTCTTATTGAAAGGAAGAAAATGTACTATATAAACAGAAAATAATGAGCAATTGGTTCACCTATATAAATCAAATCCTATGAAATTTTGGAAGAAAATAATTTGTTTCCTTGAAAAATTGGAATTATTACCTTAAAAATATTTATGAACCCCCCTATGCAATGGACACCATTTTGAAGCCGCTATAGAGGATTACATATTTTCTTTGAAAGACATTGATTTTGGGGTTAAATGGATAGAAACTAAGAAGGCTAAGGACATTGAAGGCTACCAAGTTAAACGTTTTAAAATAGGAGAGCCTATCCTCATCCCTCACATACAAAACCTCTTCAATTTGGTGATGAAGCAAGGCTTCCATAATCCTTAGACACAGAGCCAAATTCTATCCATCTTTAAAAATATGGACAAAATAATTTCCTCTAATTATAGGACCATTATGATTAGGCACATTTTAGCCAAGATTTACATAATTATTTTCGAAAAGTAGATTAGCCTATGACTAGAAATCCATGATAAAAGAGCTAAAAGCCATGTTTCATTTATCATTAAATTGTGGACCACCTTGTTATTCCTATGATCACTTTAGATGAGTGTTTCAATAGTAAAATTAATGACTTAAAAAAAATATTGACATCATTCTTAGGACAAACCTGTGTAAGAGGCTAGAACAAATAATGGTTCCTCTAAAGTTGAGGGTAGTTATAGAGAGGTTGTGTGAGAACACTATTTCCAAGTTAGGACCACTGAGGATTTTGTTGTAGCTGTTATAATAACACCTAAAATTTTAGCCTAATACCCAAAATTTTGAGCCCCCCTCTACATTTCAATGTTTAATAGACATGCTTATGTCCATAATTGGTTAGATATTTTTATAACCCAGTTATTTGTGAAAAGTTATGGTTTCCCATTCTTTATAAGGCACAATGGCTATCCCCACCTTGAGTCATCATGGCTTATGTCTTTCTGAATGCATAAGGTTTGGGAGGTGTTACTTCATTCACACATTTCCAAAGGTTCATACTCCCATGGTATGCATTGCAAACTATAGGCATGAATCTTGTGTTGCAAAAGTAAAAATTCTGACCATACTTCACCTTGATTGTCATTCCATAATTTGTAGCTCCGAGGTTGAATTATTTTGATTATTTCATGTAAATTACATTCACAAAAATTGCATTATCGTTCCAAAAAGTTGCATTACATATCCATGACATTTTTTAATCATTAACATGACTTTTATGCTTTAAGGAAAATAATTGTTTTTTCTTCAATCTCGAACCTTCAAAAATGCACATTATGTGTTGAGCTTTCAAAAGAAAACTTGCATTTGCAAAGTCACTAAAAATTTCTTTTGGAGATTTACAAAATATATTGTATTACAACATTTGAGTTTCTAAAGCTCATCTTTGTATTACTAATTTAGTGCATTGAAAGACTAACATGTTGTCTTAGTGATGAAATTGCAGTGTGTTGATAATAAATATTTTATTACAATGGTTTGGCAGGTCTCTTATTATGGGAAAAGTTGTTAGTAATGTGTAATGGACCTAAGGCTCAGTTGTGGGAATTTAACCTATTTGAATCTCCACCTTATTTACTGGTTTGAGAGTATACCAAAGAAGATATCACATTATTATGATAGTATGCCCTTTGTTGATTAGGATTATTCAAAGGCTTAGACCATTGTGAACATATTGTGGAGTTTATGAAGTGCAATATGTTTGGAATTATGAGTTAGTCATCAATATATTTCAATGCAAGTGATATAGAAACCTAGGAAACCAAAGTTGGTAAAGAAAATAACTCATATGATAAGATCATGGTATTTAATAGGAGACTTGAGAAGATTATTTATGTAGGAGGTTGAAATTGATGAAGTAGATGTCATTATATCGAAAGGGATGGGTTACATACCTTTGTATGAGAGCATGATTTTTAGAATAATTGTTACAATATATCTTTGGCTCAAGTCAAGAGGGATAATTCTGCTTTCTCAAGAAACATTATATATGGCACTAGTTACATATCTTGGGAGATACAATGAAAGTATTGACTTCTACAAAAATGTTGATGGGATTGACTAATCCAGACTTATGAAGGAATGCAATAAAATACATAAATACACATAAACACATAGATGTAGCAAAAACAATACTTCATTTCATTAATATCTGATAACTAAAATATGCTGACATACATAATGGAAATAAAATAGCGAGGGCGCTGGTAGCTTATCTTTGAGAAGAGATGTGGTGGCTACATGCCTATGAACTATGTTACAATGAGGCTCAAAGACCTATTTATTATTTTGAAACAATGGAAAATCCTAAAAATCCAAAAACCTAACCCTAGGAGATGAAACACCAGACTATGGGCCTCGTCGGGGTAAATTGGTACATCAATTTCTCGGTGTTGTAACTTTGGGATACTATCTTTGTTTGGCGCACATGATACCTTGTTATAAAGATCTATCTGAGGACCAAAATTTATTACAACCAATATTGAGGCTTAGAATCATATTCATTGGATTTTTCATGCCCAAAAAATGTCATTTAGGGCCTCAAAATGGCTCCAGAAGTTCACGATTTGAAAAACTACCAAAAATAGTAAATTGTGCTACAATTAAGGAAACTAAAAAACTGAAAGAAACAATGGTGGGGGTCCAAGTGGAATAGGCGGGTGGCCACCAATATCCACCTGGATCATTATTCCCCCCTTAGGAAGAAATGGTACCCATTGCGTTGAGTTCCTCCATGAGATGAGGAAACTTTCGTTGAAGTTGGTCCCTAGTGAGCCACTTGCCTTGGTGAGCCACTTTCCTTGGTGGAGGAGTTGGCCTGCTTTGACAAATAAATATATCTTGCTCCTTTGCTGGTGGGTGTTCTTGATCTGTGTATCCATAATCTGATCAGTTGTGGCTTGTTCCATGCAGTCTGGGTTTAACTCTATTGGTGTGAATTGTTCTGCATGTCAGATGTATCCAGTAGAGGTGGAAAGTAAGGCCGAAGGCGGTCCACATTGAACACTATGTGCATACCAATGAATGGTGGAATATTGAGCTTGAAGGAATTTTCCCCT
Source organism: Pinus albicaulis (assembly GCA_034641835.2). NCBI lineage: Eukaryota > Viridiplantae > Streptophyta > Pinopsida > Pinales > Pinaceae > Pinus > Pinus albicaulis. The sequence goes on along the minus strand of CM076582.1, from coordinate 1,603,743,306 downwards.
AAAACAATGGTAATATTGTATGGTCCATACCGTAGCAGGCGAAGCTTGCGGTGGGGTCCAACGAGGTGCTCCTTCTACAAATGTAGCCACACTTTGTTGCCCACCTGGAAGTTATGTGGCACATGATGTTGATCATGTCACTGATTGTACTTAGCATGGCTCTATCCAATATGTCATGAACCTATTGGCAGATGTACTAAATGCACTCAATGAATTTGTTCTCTTTGGAAACTTCAGACTGGACATGAGCCAAATCAACCCGAGTAGCTGCAAATGGCATGGCTACGTCAATGAGACATAGTGGTTGGAATCCCAAGCCCACCTGAAAGGGGATTTGGTCGGTTGAGTTGTGGAGGGCCCGATTATAGCTATGATTTACATAGGGGAGGCTGCAATCCCATGTGTGTGGATTCTTTGAGTTGTACATGTGCATAATGTTTACGATAATCCTCTTGACGACCTATGTCTGAGCATCAGTTTGGGGATGGAAAGATATGGACTTGGTCAGCTTGGTGTCCAACATTGACCAGAGGCTGGACGAAAATGTACTATGGAACTTGCTGTCCCGATCTAAGATGATAGACTGTGGGATCCCAAAGTGTACCCACACTCTTTCAAAGAAGAGTTTAGCAGTGACTTCTACTCTTATATTCTTCTTGCAAGCCTCCATAATGGCCATCTTCGAGAATTTGTCAACGACCATGAAAACATAGTCGTTGTCATGGTTAGTAGAAGGAAGGCTCGACATGTAATCCATGGTGATGGATTCCCAAGGTCGACTAGGGGTAGGCAGTGGAGTATAGAGGCCTTGCTTCTTTATGGTCATTTTGGAAATGGTGCAGGAACTGCAGGATCTGATGTAATTCCTGACATCTTGTCGAAGGTTTGGCTTATATAAATACTTATGCAGTACTATCATAGTTTTCTCGACCACAAAATTCCTAGAGACTTGACTGTAGTGCACTTCCAAAATAATCTTGGCACGCTCACTTGAAGGAACACAAAGGTGTCCTAGGTGACATAGCAATGCATTCTGGAGGTGAAAATTTTCAACTTAGTTACCCTCCAAGAGAATCTTGTATGTGTGGTCGAATTCTAGATTTCTCTTGTAGAGAAGCGGCCAAATAGAAATTTCGTGCCCATAAGAGTTGAGCACGGTGGTTAGCACCACGGTCGATGGTCGGCTGAGGCAGTCTGAAACATTATTAGTGATGCCCTTCTTGTACTTGATGTTCAAATGAAACTGTTTCAGATATGTAGACCACTTCTGATGGCAATCATTCTGCAACTTCCCTTGTGTCTATATGAACTATAGGGGTCGATGGTCTATGTGGATGATTGTTTCCTTCCTCAAAATGTAATGCTTCCATTGTCGAAAAGTATGCACAATGGAATACATCTCTTTTTTATAAGTTGGATACTTTCAGACTGTGTCGGACATGTCTCACTGTGATACGCCACTGGATGCCCCTATTGAGTAAGAACTACCCCAATATCATAATGAGAGGTGTCTGTCTCGATCTCAAATTGTTGTTGCAAGTCTGATAATGTAAGCATCGGGGCAGAGTAGAGGCGATGTTTAAACTCTTCAAACACCTTCTATTGAGATTTAGACCAAAATAATGTTTCTTTTTCTCCTCCCTTGGTGACTTGACTTAAGGGCCAAGTGATATGAGAGAATCCCAACACGAAGTTGGGGTAGAAATTAGTAAGACCCAAAAAGCTGCATCTGGCCAATCCCGAATAACCTGGATCTTGGTTGGATCCACATGCACCCCCCGCTCATCAATAATGCACCCCAGATACTGAACTTGGGTCATGCCAAAAGTGCACTTCTCCAAATTGGCACACAACTTGTGTTGCCACAATGTTTGGTGGACCTCTCGGATGTGGTGGAGGAGCTCTTACCAAGTCTGGCTGAAGATCAGGATGTCATTCAAGTATACTACTACAAATGATTTGGTGAATGGAATCAATGTGTTATCCATCAGCCTCATGAAGGTTGTAGGAGCATTCGTCAACCTGAAAGTCATTACCAACCATTCAAGCATGCCCTCCTTAGCTTTGAAGGCAGCCTTCCACACATCGAAGGGTTTGATTGGTACCCGATGATACCCGGACTTCAAGTGGATCTTGCTACAATAATTTCCCCCCTTGAATTGGTCTAGACGGTCACCAATATGTGGGATCAGGTACCTATTCTATACAATGATCTTGTTCAGCGCCCGATACTCAATACAAAGTCTCCAAGTCCCATCCTTCTTTTGCACCAACACGATCAGGCTCCCACAGGGTGATGAACTCGGCTCGATGTGACATTTCTGTAGCAGCTCCTAAATATGCCTCTTGATTTCATTGTTCTCCATAAAAAAGAGACGATAAATTGGTCCATTGGGCAGCGATGCACTTGGGTCAGATCTATGGGGTGATTCACCTAACAGTGTAGAGGCACCCCTGCAGGTGAGGTGAAGATGTCCCCGAACTCCTACACGATCTTGTCCATTTGTTGTTGTCATGCAAAGGAGCCCTGTCTAGAGGTCGTGGCCACAATCTTATTCTTGCCCTCAGGGCGGATCACCAGGAAAATAAATTTACCAGCTTTGTAAATGAGCTTATTGGATTTTTTTTCAGTAACCAAAGAGATGGACACAGGCAGTGCTACCTTTGGTATCATGCACAACTTATTTCCCAATGTAACAATAATAATGCGAGGCCAGGACTCATATACAACATGTCACTTCCACAAGTATGGTTGGACTAATAATACATCGCAAACATCAAGAGGGGAAATGTCACATAATACCTCATCCATGAAGGGCTTGATGTTGTAGGGAAGGTGAAATTGATGGCTAACGCAGAGATTTGGTCCTTGGTTGAGCCACCTAATGGTGTACGACAGTGGGTGTGTTGTGGTCGACAAGCACAGCCGCTTCACGACCTATGCTGAAATGAGGTTATTTTGGCTCCAACTATCGACAATGAACTGTAGCGGGGAACCCTTTACCCACATTGACAAATGGAAGAGGCACTCCTCCTCCTCTAGATCTTCCGGTCCCTCCTTCTAGATCTTGATGGTGGAAATGGTGGCGTTGGGCTTCGCATCAATAGTTTGCTTCCCTTGTTCACTCCCCTTGTCAGGTTTTGATTCAGAGTCGGAGCATGCATCTGATTCAGAAGCCTTTATGTAATATTCCTTTTTTTGGTATCACCTATGACAGGGTTAGGATGGACTTCCAGATTTGGGAGAAGACAGGTCAGAGATATAGGTTAGTGTCATCAGCGGGCCCGGTGGCTTTTAGGAGGTGTTTTGACAAGTTTCTATGAGTATCGATGGCATTCGCTAGATTTATTCCATCATCCGCACAATTTTCCTTTCGTTCTGGTGCATTTCGACAACTTTCAAAAAACTGAGTTATTTTTGGACTTACTCAATTGATTACGCTCAAGGTGGCATTCCAGGAGGAATATATGATAGAACACCTTAGTGTAATAGCTTGTTGGAACCGGAATGAGGAGATCTTCGAGATGGGATGTTGATAAGTGACTTATAGTGGCCAGAGATAGTACCATGGGTGATATACTATTTTCCTTAATTAAAAATGACTTTAATTAGTCATTTAATTAAAGGAAAAATAATATTTAGAGGAAAAGGGGCCAAAAGTGACTTAAGTGGAATGTAAATAAATTAAAGTCACTTTGATAGAGTCAATGGTGGATCTTCTAGAATAATAATAAAATAATAAAATAAGATGCTTCTAAAGGATTGGAGATCTATCCATCGGATCTATAAAGGAGAAGCGAAGGTCATTTGGAGATATCTTGGATTGCATTATTGTTTATGTGAGAGGTTTCAGAACTTGATTCTCTACTTCAACAGTAGCCGCAGGATGGAAACCGTCGGGTGATTTAGTGAGAGTGGGCGAGCACCCATCTCTTCCCTTGGTGGATCCATTCGGGATTCAAAATTTGCAGTTTATTTCCAATTTGTTTTGGAGGCCAGTTGCGGCATTGTTGTAGAGCTATTTGGGCCATTATTTCAGCAATTTCCAGTTTTTGTACCAATAATTTTATATTAATAAAATAAGGATGAGATATTCTGCATACTTATATTGTCTATTATTCAGTTGCAGATTATATTTCCATTTTTTTGTGTAAATAATGTGGTTGATGTTATGAAAATTGTTTATAATGTTAGTGGCTTAAATTTCTAAGGCTATTTTACATGGCTATCTTCTAGTGATTTTATGGTTGAATAATTTCTAGAAAAATTCATAAAATATCCCATTTTGGATATTACAGTGGTACCAGAGTTGGTGATCTTGCCAGCTTGAGGGTTTACTTTCCAAATTACCAAAAAATCCAAGTTCAAGGGTTTTACTGTACATCAACTTCAAAATAAGATCGAAGATTTATTACTTTTGCATGCATTATTTCACCATTGATTCTGATCTCAGTTGACCAAGTTGTTTATCTTCAGCCTCTGCGTTTGGTTGGCTCAGTTTGGAGTGCATATTTATGGAAGACGAAATTGGGTTCTTGTGTTTGTTATTGGTTGCAAGGTTCATTAGATTTTCAACAATAGGTGAACCTCCAAGGGCAGATATTGATATTCTTTTTCTGGAGCAGCATGGTAGTCTCTAGGCCAACACTAGGCCAGCACAGAGGAGGAGAGTTGAGCCTAGTTATGGAGGAAGGTCTCAACGATTTGAGCCTTGTTTGTTGAGGGAGATAGAGGCAGTGCAAGAGGGATTATTTGTTGCACATTTGGAGGGTTGTTGAGTATTTCACTGATCATTTTGTAGGTAGTGTATTCAGCAACTACTAGGAGAGCGTAGGGCTTATTGGGGTCGATTTTGGAGGATCGTGATTTGGCCAAACCATTTCGAGGTTTGGGTTGGATTGGATAGAGGAGCTCGAGAGTAATTTTTCAGAATTTCCTGAGCACTCGATGTGGGTGTTTTGGCCAATCCATTGCAGCAGCTAGTGCAAAATTGTTGTCGGAAAGCATTTTGATGGGCCAAAATTATTCAGCTAGAATTTGCCCAATATTTTTCTAGGTTTTTCTGGAATTTTTGAGTAGAGTTAGTGGTTAAAATCTCAACATTTTATGAGCAGCAGATAAACCTATTTACACAGTCCCTGCTCAGCCAGCAGTTATAGGAGCTAGGTAAAAAGGGAAAATTTTGAAAGTTGCAATTAGAGAAAACCATTTCTGGGTTTTCTGGGTTTTGTGAGTAGATTCTGTGGTTAAAATCCCATAATTTTTTGAGAATTAGATCAACTCATTTATGTAGTCCCTACTCAGCCAGCAACTACAGGAACTAGGAAAAAAAGGGTCATATTTTGAAGCTTAGAATTCGAGGAAACCATTTCTGGGTTTTTATGGGTTTTGGGCAGGGATCACCTTCCCAAATTCCTAGAATTTTCTAAGTAGTAGAAGTAGCCCAACTAGTAGTATGAAGTCAACCAACAACAACATTTCCAACAATTGCAGAATTTCCAGAGTTAGCGCAGAGCTAAGGAGAGATCATTTCCTTGCATCTGGGGTAACATTTTTTATCTTTCTTGCTAGGATGAATTCATCTTGTTGTGTAAAAAATTATTTTACTTGAGCCCAATTTATTTTCTAGAGCCTAAATTATTTTCTGGAGCTAGATTTATCTATTGTGTCAGGGTAATGAAATGAGCAATGTAATAACATGCCAATAATGCACCATTTTTGTTGGCATTAGTTTCATTTCCAATTGATGGTTTGAAAATGTATTAATGTATGTGGGGTGTTTTTGTGGTACCTTTCATTGTTATCATAACTCTGTATTGTTTACATAAACATGGGGTTCTTAAAATACCTCCTAAACCCAAATGGCAACACAGTTGTTGAAGCCTTGAACCACAATGTTTCTATGGACCCAGAAACTAAGAATAACAATAGACCTTTCTCAAAGGGGTTGTATGCTATTCTTCAAAGGGGGCAATCCAGGGACCTACAGAAAGAACCAGAAATAGGGAAAAAAATCCTTGCGCTTGGGACATATTTGAAACACATGAAGATCACATGGAGAATTCTTTCCAAACTTGACGAACTTGATGAACTCCTTTCCAAAGTAAAATAGTTGTTATGGTCCCATGATTTGGCAGATTGGCAAGCCAAATGACAGGGTAACATCAGACCAAGCTTTAGAGCCCTAGGACCTAGCCTTCCTGGACTCAGAGAGGGCTCTCTCTATTATGAAAAGGATGTAAAACTTGTTTTCTTCTGTATATTGGTTTTTAGGCTAGTTGTTAAGTATGTTTTGGTTTGTTTTGGGTTTTTGAGTGGAACTGATCAAAGGATAAATAGATCAAAAGTTCTTCAGATCAACTGGGCTATGGGGTCGAAAAGGTCGAGACTGTCTCAATGATGGACAATGTATTACTGCAGGGCCGATTTGGTTGAGATAAATGGATTCTTTGGATGTAAGTGAAATGAGATGGACATTAAGTTTGTGAAAGACAAAGGGATTTTAAGCATAAATAGTTTAAACAACAAGCATTCATGTGGTAGGGCTAACCATTAATCACTAAGAATGAAACTCAAACTAATAAGTGCAGAAAATAAGCAATCTAGCGAAACATAGAAGTATAAGACCCTCTAACTTTGGGAAAATCACCTTCATAATTTTTGGAAAACAAATAAAACTAACAAAAAAATCAATCTATGAAGAGGGAAATCCTAAACATCATATCTTGAACTATCGAGAACTTTGAAATAAGACTGCAAAGTATGGACAAAGGGCAAGATAAAAACAAGACCTCTTTGACTTAACTAAGACAACCAATAATTCAGAGAGAGATTTCAGAAATGGAGTTTTGATTAGATATGAGTAAGTAGGGCATACCGTGAATCATACTAGATATCATACATAATAACCATTAATGAAACTGATAACAAGTTCTTAGGGTACCAAAGAGCAATTAAGAATTCTTTGACATAACCAAGAAAGATGAAAACATTTAAGCTGCAATGAATCAGAAAATTTGAGGTGCCTCCATGGGCATATCTCAAACTTATTCTTTACTGAACTACAACAAGCAAGAAGCATGAAAACATGTATGATAAACTAAGAAAAGATAACAGATAAGGAACACAATACCCTTCACCAAGCCATGGAATCCTACATACAATCCTCCTCCACCATCAAAGTCAAGCAAGAGATCATCCACTTCATAAGTCAAGTATTTCTTCAAAGCTTATAATGCTATGTATTTTCTCTATAACATCAAGTTCAGCCTCTGGTTACATTGAATCCTCTTGGATTATATAGGCCAAAGAGAAATAAACCCTCCTAGAGCAACTAGAAGGCCATTGGCCTAACACAAATATCTGATTTTGTCCTTGAGGCTTTGCAAAGCCCAAGGCACAAAATATCTTCAAAAATATCTATTTAAGCTAAAAATAGAAAGAAAATTGACTTTTAATCTCTGACATAGGGTTAAAAATAGCTTAACGCACATTTGGATGGCCATCCTCAGAAAATTGTCTTTTCAACCAAAATGCTACAGGAGCGTAGCGCCAGAAAAAATCATGTTTTTCAGATAACTTTTGAGGGACTTCCCGATGTCGAAATGAGGCCCGTGATAGCTCGTTGGAAAGACCTAGATGTCTAGTTTCTGTAAATACTTGATTTTTATCAAAATGATCCTTGTAAGTCTATCAAAAAGTGGACTGAGTGAAAAAACCTAGGAGGGTCTCAACTGTTGATATGTGAGGTAGAAAGGTGATTTTTGACTGATTTTTGCCTCTTTAGGGGACCAAAACACCTTATTGTGATCTAAAAATTTGTGAGTAGATGTCCCCAAATTTAATACATCCAAAAAAATTACTTTCATAAGCTGAGGATGCTCCTACAAAACATGGCAGTGCCTAGAAAAATGTGCAATTAGGCCAAAAAACACAAAAAACAAGATCATGTCAAAATTTGCTCAATTTTGGTGAGAAAACCCCTTATGGGTTCCTAGAAGCATGCAAGGAAGCTGAAGCCAAGATTTCAAGCCTAGATATGTCTTTTTCGCCTTTTTTCACCAGGCGCCTCCTCTGGGCAGTTTTGAGCCTTTCTTGAGCAATTTTGAGTTTTCTTCGAGCGATTTGGTTAAATTTCTTGTAATGCCCGATCATATTCCTTTGCAAACCCAAGTCTTTGTTTTCCTTGTCTAATTTTTCATCCAAATTCTTGTTGGCTATTTCAAGCCATGATTCTTTATCATTTTCTATTTCTTGAGCAAGCAATTGTGTGACAGGGTATGATCAAGCAAGGCTTGTTTCTTCTTCCCTTTGTTTCTCCAAAGCTTTCCTAAGACCCATAGTCCTAGGCTTTTTTCTTACCGGCTACTCTTCTTCCTCAATATCATCAAATTTGCCCATATACTCTTCAAGCTTGACTTGTGCTTTGTATGCTTCCCTTTGGTATTTGAATGCCTGGGCCTCATAGATTTCCATTAACACACTCATCTGCCTATTTTGCATTTGTAGAAAGTGTATGAGGTCTTTTGACCTTTCTAGATCAGTTTCTAAGTCCTGGATTTGGGCTTCTCTATTTTGCAAAAGTGACTCAAGGATTCTGGCTTCATCATCTCCAGCATCACTATCTATTTGTATGATGTCAAACTCTCTTTCTTGTTCATGGCTACTCTCCTACTGTTCAAAATTTTCTTTTCCCTTGCTTTGGATAGAATTCTTTGCTCTTGTTCTCTTTGGAAATTCAACAATACTCTTCTTAGGTAGTTTTCCTCTACTCCTTAGCGCCCTAGTGACATTACTAGTCACTGCTCAAGTGATTTTATTCTTTGCAAATTTGGTGTTTTTTTCCTTTGGTACTTTTGAGGAATGAATCATGGCCCCTTGCCTAGGAGAGGCAGCAAGCACATGTTCTTGGCTGTGTTGAGGAGAAGAGAGAGGAGGTTTTATCACTAGCACTTGTTCAACTTGATCCTTTACACTGCTGCCTCCATCATCACTTGCTTTGTTGCCTTGTTCACTGTTTTCCTCACTGCTTTGAGTTTGTTTAGGGTTTCCATCTTCACCTTCATCACTGTTTTGAACCTCTTGATATATGTTGCTTTCAACCTCATCAATTTTGTTTAGAGTATGTTTTTTAGGGCTGTTAGCTTTATCATCCCTTTTTGCTGCTTGACTATCTTCATTGGCTGTTTGTGGACTGCCTTGTTTTCCCTCCTCACTGTCTTGAATTTGTTGAGGGCTACCTTCATCATGACTGTCTTCATTTTCATTTTGCATGTTGCCATCATCTTCATTGTTTTCCTTAGACTCTGTGTGAGGGCTGCCACCATGGTCACTACTTTGCTGGGAGGCACTTTTTTCACTGTTCCTTTGATTGCTTTCATGACTTTGTTGAGGACTGTTGTGTTCCTCATCACTGCTTTGAACCTCTTCCCTTTTTTCCTCATCATCACTACCCTACTACTCTTTAGTTTGTTCTTCATCATCATTAGCTGTGGGTGGGCTGTCCCCATACTCATTTTCACTGCTCTACTTAGGGTTGCTTTGTTCTTCATCCTCACTACTTTGTTGAGTGCCACTGACTTCCTTATCCTTTGGTGAGCTTTCTTCACCATAACTAATATACTCATGGTCACTGTTCTGTGGTTTGTCACTTGGTTCATGCTCACTACTTTGCTGAGTATCACTATGTTCCTCATCATCACTACCTTTATGCCTGCTTTCATAAGACTCTTCTTTTTCACTATCAATCATGGGTGATGTTTGCTTTTGAGGGGAAGATTGATTAGATGAATGGGAGACATAGTGAGTGGAGGGCGAGGAGGACATATGAGATGGGCCATGAGATGAAGAGGTAGTAACAAAATCTAGATGAGAAATGAAAGTCTCCCAAGAAACTCCTTTCTTTTCAAGCTGGTGAAGGATGATGATTTTGATGAGAGAATGATGGAAAAGGCTAGCTTTTTGCTGAGTAGGAGGTCTCTTTTGGACCAAGGAGGACATCTTGTCTATGCTTTTACAGAGGAAGAAATGGAGATTCAACGTCTGAGTCCGAGTGAAATGCATCAAGTATGACATGATATGAATAAACTCGAGAATACCTCCCCTCACATGTGAAATATCTCATGATGGTTTCATGAGGGGCGCATAACTATTCAATATATGAGAAAAGGGGAAAATAACCTTGCATTCATTTTGATAAGCTGGTTTTAAGAAGGGCTTGTAGTGGTCTAAGTCCAAGTAGGCTTGTTTGAACCATTTCTCACCAATATAGGGAATCTTGGTGGCCCTTGACACTGACCTAGGAGTGAGAACAAAATCAAGGCCTGCTATGTGAATATGTTTTCCTTGCAGCCTCAGGGCAAAAAAATGTGTTAAGGGAGGGTGATTGGTGACCTCCTGAATTTTTTGGAAAAAATCAAGGCACCCTACTTCATGAAAGTTGAAAAGGACTGAAGGGGAATCATTTAACTCTTTAGTTGTAGTAGGCTCAAACATTTTGTGAAAACCACCCTTGCTGACCTCCTTTGGAGGCATAGTTGTTTAGAATTTCCTTCACTCTCTTACCAAAACAGGTCTTTCAAATGAACCAAAAAATAGAACTCTCCTTTCAGCACTGTATTTCTTTCTTAACTAGCAAACAAGTTCTTTTTACTGAAAATAAGTTTCCTTCTTAAGAACTGTGCTTTTTCTTCTTTGAAATCACTGAGTTTTGTCTTTTAACCTTTTACACAAAACAAGCTCTGTAAACTGACAATAGGTGCTTTTCCTCAATCAAAGTCTTTTTGTCTCTTAGTAAACATGACAGTTTTGAGAACAAATTGTGTTTTCCCCTTCAATTAGACTGTGTCTTTCTCTTAATAAAATTGATTTTAACACCTCTCAAAATCAAAGACTTAGGTGAGGAAAACAAGAAATACCTCTTGAAAATGTGTTGGCTGCTTTTGGAGATGAATTCCCTGTGCAAAAAATCCGATTTGTGGTGAATTGGAGGCCTCTTGAGAGGTGCTACGCTCCTGTGCACAGCCGCGTAGCAATTGCACGCCGTTGTGGGTGCTATCGGGTTGGGCGCTGGGCACCTTTGGAACACCGGGTGGGGCCGGTTGGTCGAAGAACACAGGCGTGTCACGCTATCTTACAGGCGTGTCGTGTCATGTGAAAAAGTCTTTGGAGAGACACTACAGGCGCGTCGTTTCTTAAAAAATTTGCAAACTACTTGCCTAGGGTTCGAAAAATTGTTCCTCTTCTGTCCGTTTGCACAATAGAAAGTAAACTTCCACTTTGAGAGCTTTTATAGCTCTTTTTTAAAATGCTTTTGAATGCTTATTTCTCTCCCTTTGGTGGTTTTTCATTTTTTGTCTTTGTGCTTTTGGAAAAACAAGGTGGGCACCCTTTTTCCTTTTGGAAGAAAAACCCTTATGATGATTGTGTTAAAGATAACTGCGTTATGCCCTTTCCTAGCTTTTGAGAGGTATACATCATCAAAACTATTCTTTTGCTTTAGTTTATTACTAGAATGAAACTCTTTCAAACACATAATCTCTCAAATCTGCCCATTACTGACAATTTTTTCTTTAAACACAGTGTTAATACTTGGAGATATGAACCTTTGCTTATTTGTGAAGGAGGCCATAAAAATATGTTTCTGACCCTCTGCTCATTTTGAAGGAGGTTATATTTTACATAGAAACTTCATCCATCTCAACACTGTGCCTTGTTCTGTAATATATATCTTTGCCTTGTACCATATCACTGCGAAGTTTTTTTAGGGAGTAAACAATGTGATTGGTACATGGGGAGTGCTTACTTCTAGACATCTTTGAACTAACCCTTTCCCTTGAATGTGTTTTCAGGGTTAGTGAAATTATTTGTGACAGTCTTTCAAAGCTTAGTTCATGATAGGGTATAAGAAGTAGCTATCCTTCTTATACTCTCATCCTGGTTGCCTAACTTGCTTTGGAGCTCTTCTTGTCAAAGACTGTCCTTCTTCTTGAAACAGAGAAACTTGTAATGCTAGGTCACCCTTCTGAGAACTTGGGCAGTGCTACCTTTGGAGTTAATCATGGAGTGTTGAGCATCACTTAGTCCTTTGTATTTATTTATCTCGATGAATGATCATTGTCTTCAGGCACCCTTTGGATTCAAGCCATGTACATTTGCTATTCTTTACTTACTGCTCTCCATTTGATTCTTGATGGCAAACTATTTCAGTATGAGAAACTTGTTAAGTTTGTTCCTTTGCTCCCATTTGCACACTGATCATCACTCAATTATAACCCTACAGAGATGTAAAAATAGATGCTTTTGAAATTTGGAGGGCTTTCTTGATGTATCATGAAATCATGCTTGAAATAATCCTTTTTCTTCAGTCATGGAACTTCTTTCACTATTTTTTCTTGAATTGAACTTTTGTGAGCTTTTCTTGAAACAAAACAAAGTGACCTCTTTGATGGTGCATGACTTAGGGATAGACAAGGGTTTTGTTTTGGAAAATAACAAGACATGATGGCTGATTGATATTGAAGACAGGGTTTTGGCTTAAAACAATCTTTCCAAGGAGTTTTCCCTAAAACACCACCACCTAGACCTACATATTTTGTCACAGCTCTTGAATGGCTTCTTAGGCACGAGTAGGTTGTCTCATGACAAGATATCCAGTATTGAGGGGTAGTCACTTTGTCAAATGTTGGACAGTGGGTTTTATGGAAAACAAAGGATTTTTATGGTAGAGAGACAAACTTATAATAGCTATAGATAGGGAGGCTTTGCTGAATTCTGATAGGTAGGGAAACCAAAAACTATTCTCATCATAGGCTGAAAAGGAGGGGCAGGAAGACAAAAATTTGTTTGAGGTGTTTTCTGGATGAAAAATTTACAAATTTGGATTTTCTTCTAGAAAACTCAGCCAAGGAATCTAGTCATCAAAAAATGGAAAAATATTGATGACTAACAACAGTCAAATGGGAGAAAAATAATTTGGGCCTTAAAACCATGTATGCTTGCTCTCATACAACCCAAGTTATTGGAGGAAACTTGTGGAGGGGTCACACTTATAGTTGTAGCTTGTATCAGCAACATCATGAGACTAACTGCCCCTACATCCCCTTACAATGATGACATTATGAGGAGATTTTTCAGACTGATGGTAGGGACCTTTCAGGATTTGGAAAAAAATGCAGGCTCTACCTTTTGGAGGAAGCTTGAGGTTTTAGGAGGTATGGCCACGTTTAGAACATATTGCATCATGTTTGATCTTGAATGTGATGGCTTGATTATGTAGATGTTCCAATGCTTCTTCAGCATTAGGAGACATCATGCTGACACAGTCATAGCATACATGTATTCCATCCCGTCATCATGTATGAGAGACTGTGAGGCCATTTGATGAGAGTTGACTAGGGTGTTGAGCATTTGGAGGAGAGAGTAATTGGTCTCACCTTTTTCTTATGAGCTAGCCCAAGGGCTGGTTGAGCAGAATATTGGGCTATTCAGGAGACCGTTGGCCAGGGAGGAGCTGCTTCAGTTTGCTGGATCAGGCAATAAAAATGAGTTGAGGAGGAAGGGAATTTTCTTCATCTGCAAAGAACCTTGAGGGCCTTCACCGCTCATGCTTGGGCATTAAATGATGTGGGGGCGGTATGTAGTACGAGCCGTGGGACTTGTGCGATGATTAGCCATAGCGACGTTGGGATATGGGAGGATTGTTTGATGAATGGTACAGTGAGGGATCAATTTGGGATCCCAACATTGAGGGGTCTATTCCGAGTGGCTTGAAAAAAGTGCATAGCAGCACCCGGGGGTTTGTATGGGATCCAAGCATTGGGTCTCAGTTGCATCAGGCCAACAGGGTGCCCCACATATTTGGATTTCTTGAGGGCAAGAAATATTGGGATGGAAGGTCTGTAATATTCCTTTTCTTGGTATCACCTATGACAGGGTTAGGATGAGCTTCCAGAGTTGGGAGCAGACAGGTCAAAAATACAGGTTGGTGTCATCAATGGGCCTAGGGGCTTTTTGCAGGATTTTTGAGGAGTTTCTATGAGGACCGATGGAATTTGCTTGATATATTCCATCATCTGCACAGTTTTATTTTCGTTCTGGTGCATTCTGACAACTTTCAGAAAACTGAGTAATTTTTGGGTTGAACTCAATTAATTACGCTCAAGGTGGCATTTCGAGAGGAATACATGATAGAACACCTTAGTGTAGTAGCTCGTTGGAACCAGAATGAGGATACCTTTAGGATGGGATTGAGAAGTGGCTTATAATGGCCATAGATAGTACCATAGGTGGTATACCATTTTCCTTAATTAAAAATTACTTTAATTAGTGATTTAATTATTGAAAAATAATATTTAGAGGAAAAGGGGCCAAAAGTGACTTAAGTGAAATTTAATTACATTAAATTCACTTTTATAGAGTCAATGGTGGATATTTTAGAATAGTAATAAAATAATAAAATAAGATGCTTCTAGAGGATTGGAGATCTATCCATCATATCTATAAAGAAGAAGCAAAGGTCATTTGGAGATATCTTGGATTGGATCATTGTTTGTGTGAGAGGTTTGAGAACTTGATTCTCTACTTCAGCAGTAGCTCCAAGATGGAAACCATTAGGTGATTTTGTGAGAGTGGGAGAGCACCCATCTCTTCCCTTGGTGGATCCATTCAGGATTCACAGGTTGCAGTTTGTTTCTAGTTTGTTTTGGAGGCCAGTTGCGACATTGTTGTAGATCTATTTGGGCCATTATTTCAGCAATTTCCAGTTTTTGTACCAGTAGTTATATTAATAAAATAAGGTTGAGATCTTCTGCATACTTATATTTTCTATTATTCATTTGGAGATTATATTTCCGTTTTCACGTAAATATTGTGGTTGATGTTGTGGAAATTGTTTATAATGTTAACAACTTAAATTTCTGAAGCTAAATTCATAAAATATTCCATTTGGGATATTACACTTTAGCTCGACCACCAGTGACTTCTTGGCCCAACACTGAAGCTAAATTCATAAAATATTCAATTTGGGATATTACACTTTAGCTCGACCACTAGTGAATTCTTGGCCCGACACTCACTTGTGTTGTGAGTGGAGTTCTTATGGAAATCACACCACTTTCTCATGTCCTTATTTGGCTTCACGGTGTTGTTATTCTACCCTGCCTTGGCTTTGTCCTTTGTTCTACGATTTGGGGGCACCTTTACCTTGTTTCTAATTTGGAGATCCAAAGTCTCGCTTCTTCTGTTTGAACTTCTGCTCAATCTTGGCAGCATACCAGTACGCTGCACTAAGCGAGAAGATGTCGAGGAACTCCATTTCCTCATGAATGTATATGTGCAGACAGCTATGGTACTTCAACACCAGATGTTTCTCGAAATATTTGATACCCAATTTTGTGCGTAGGGTATGGAACAAATTCGTCAGCTCATGCACATCTTGATCCCTTTGCTATCGCAACGTAGTCCATTGTATGTACTTTTCCTCATAGCTCCCCATGAGATAATATTGTTCCTTGATGGCGTCTCATGAATAATTCCAAGTGAGTGTGACCGAAAAAAGAGAGGGTTCCCTCTCGTCCTTTTTCTCATGATAGGTTTCCCACTAGTCCTTTACATGGGGGACAGCTTTGAGGAGTGCAAAAGTAATATTTTCCCGGTTCGAAAAATCATGAAACGATAAATACAATTCTAATATATTCAACCATATATATATGACCTCTGCATCTATTGGCCCTCAAATATGGGAATGTCAAAGTTTACTTGTACCTTAAAAGGAGTTGTGCCTCCAGAGTGGCTGCTAGATGCCGATGCGTGGCTGGTGGGTAATCGTTGAAGAATGTGGGAAACATTATCCATCGTCATGTTCCTTTGTTTCTCGAGGGCCTCCTCAAGCAATATTTTGATAATATCTAATGTTCCCTCATCTTTCCTTTTGTCTCCCATTTGCATCTGTCAGTGTTTTCGAGATGGATCTTACAAAGGTTCAACCAAATTGAGCCCTAACTCCTTATATCCCAACCTTGTTGGGGACATGCAAAGAAGGATCAAGAAAGATTTGACCGCTCTAATACCACTGATTCAGACTTATGAAGGAACGCAATAAAAAACATAAATGCACATAAAAACAGAGATGCAGCACAAATAAGAC
Organism: Pinus albicaulis; assembly: GCA_034641835.2. NCBI lineage: Eukaryota > Viridiplantae > Streptophyta > Pinopsida > Pinales > Pinaceae > Pinus > Pinus albicaulis. The sequence goes on along the minus strand of CM076582.1, from coordinate 1,603,727,161 downwards.
TTCATTTCATTAATAGCTCATAACTGAAATATGCTTATAGACAGAATGGAAATAAAATAGCTAGGGCGCTGGTATCTTATCTCTGAGAAGATATGTGGCAGCTTTTTTCCTCTGAAATATGTTACAATGAGGCTTTAAGGCCTATTTATTATTGAGAAAAAATGGAAAACCCTAAAAATCCAAAAAACGAACCCTAGGATATGAAACGCCAGACTATGGGCCCCGTCGGGGTAAATTGGTACATCAATTTCCCGGGGTCGTAACTTTGGCATACTATCTATGTTTGACGCACATTATACCTCGTTAAAAATATCTATATAAGGAATACAATTTCTGACAACAAATATTGAGTCTCATACTCATATTGGCCAAATTTTGCATGCCTAAAAAAACATCGTTTAGGGCCTCAAAATGGCTCCAGAAGTTCAGGACCCGAAAAACTGCCGAAAATAATAAATTGTGTTACAATTAAGGAAACTTACAAAATGAAAGAAAAAATGGTGGGGGTCCAAGTGGAATAGGTGGGTGGCCACCAATATCCACCTACATTATGGACATGTATGTGATGTTACCATTGGCAATGTAATGTTCCTTTGATGAGCCTTACATCAAAATAATCCCATAAGAAAATGTCTTGACATGGGCAATGGTTATTAAAAAAATTGATTATACCATTGTCATAATACAGGAATTAGAGTCAATTAATGTAAATTTAAGTATGCTTTCCATCATGAAAACATATTTGCATGGTATTGCATTATGTTTTGATGTTTCATTTGAAGGTAATGAAACAACATATAGTAATTCCCATTCTGAATCATCAATATATATCTCTTTATCTGGATATATTCATGTAAGTGGTGTAGAAAAAAAACATGTGAAATCACATCCAAAATATGAAGCGATATCCAAATTTTGAAGATAAGTGATGCACATAGTTGATTAAAATATTGGCTCCTATCATGTTGATGTGAGTGCTTGAGATATGGTTAGTTCACCAAGAGGATCACCCTCTCAATTCAAAATTATTTCCTACAAGTTAAAATCCTAGCATAAGTGCACTTTCAAATTGGGATATAGGGCTCTATTAGCATGACCACTTGACTAATAGGGAAAATATGAATTCACGAAATACACGATATGTATTTCTAATTCCACTCTACCTAGTGCAGGTGCATACACATATTCAAGTTTTAATCCTCTTGTGCCTTTAAATTATGTGAACCATAATCAAACTGGCTAGCTTATTCCACACCCTGGATCTGAATAATCCTACATATAATCTTGGAAGAAGATGCATTGAATCAATGGATATAACATATATGACATAACCATGCATGAACACCTTAAAAAATTGAGAAGATAAACAAATTGTTATAGTGCAGTGTGGTGATGGGAAAAGGCCTTTATTATCACAAAATGTCTTCTGAAGATCATGTTAAAGGATATTAAATAGTGCGATAAAGTTGTATCAAATGTTGCTCTGAAATGATAAATAATGTTCTTGAGCTGAAATGATATATAAAGAGTTGTGATGGAAGGTGTACAAATGATGCGATGAAGATGTTATTAAATACTTCATTGAAATTCTATATCGAACGTTACAATAAAATACATGTCAAAGGTTGCAATTGAAGGTTATAAAATGCATGTGATGGAAGAAAGTGCAAGGTTTTAAGAGTGCATGCTTTATTCAAGTATCTTGGCAGTGATTCAAGAAGTTGAAGGTTTTCATAACTCCAATACAAAAAGAATATATTGTGAAATACATCCTAGCATTAGATGGTCGTGTCAATATTGCTCTTGGAGAAACCATCTATGAATCTTGATTTACAACCAACACAAGAAAAACGAATATTAAAGATCTTTGAATGCTCTTCTAGTATACATTATGATGCTGATAATATTTGGAGTTGTATTGGATCTGGTGCTATGTATATATCTTTTTTTTTTTTTTTTAACAAATTCAGTTGCTATTGATATTCAAAAAAAAGGAGACGAATCTCCAATGATTACATGAGGTGAAATAGAGGAAGGAAAGAAGGGACTGACAGACAAGCCTATTGTCACTCTTTTGTTTCTAACATTTAAGTAAATCCGGACTGCTGAGAGTGTGTATACACGGAAGAACTGATGCAAAAGAAGGATAAATGTGCAAGTCATAGTTAGTGTATATTGCTATGACGGATCTGGTGAGCGGTGGAGTCTTCTGGGTGGACATCTGCCCCTTGATTTCTTGCATTTGTGGATCTAGAACTTAGAGTTGTATTTTCCTCCAGCATGTATTTCAGAATTTCAATGGATTCTTGGGCATGGGCGCACTTATTGGAGAGATCTTTGAACTGTTCATGAAGGGAAGTGACCCTCTAATGGAAGAAATTTAGACAGCTTCGTGTCTTTCTTCTGCCAGCTTGGCCTGAAAGTGTAGCTTGTCATCCATGCTCTTCTGGTGGGCACGGATTTGCTCCAGCTCTGCTTGGAGGTCTGCGCAATGAATACAATCTTCACTTCTGGCCATTCTGAACAGAAAAAACCAAATTCCTGAGATCTGTAACAGAGGAAAGAGGTTGGAGAGGAAATAGGAAACGAATTCAAGAAACCTAGGAAGAGAAAATAAAAACGAAAGTGGAGCGACAGGGGCAGCGAACAAGAGGGGAACCAGGCAAATGGACACTAGGTGAGACAAAAAGGTGAGGAATGCACTCTCGGAGGAGTGAGAGCGGCAATAAAGGAGCGCAGGTAGGATAAACAGAGAAGCATAAGAAGACTGATGTTCCGAGGGGAAGGGGAAGTAGATAAATAGACTGAGGGAAGAGATAGACCACGAAAGATCACGGGGAAGCTAAGGAAGGAATCGAGTGCGGGAGAGGAGGGTGTAGCTGACTCGAGGAGGGAGAAGATGCATAGAGGGATAATGATCATGATTGAAGAAGCATGTAATCAGAGCATAAATGGATGAGTTACAATAATCGTGCTTCAGAGGCTCGTGACTATGCCTCTGGTTTTGTAAACTACTGACAGACTCATTCCAAGACCATTGGGAAATGAGATAAAAACTGGGAATCCAGAGCTGATTGGATCTTGTCATGGAAAATGGAAATGATGCTCGATCTCATTGCAGGAGAGAATTCCTACGGGTTTGAGATAGGCCTTGTTGGCACGATGGTCCACTTATTTGTTAAGAGATCAAAGAATGTGAAAGAAATTGACCCCCTTCATGTTATCAGTAAGAAGCTGGCATCTGGCTATGGTTTGTTGGAGGGCCACATTGGAAGCTGATCGATTATGGACCATAAGGCTAATGATGATAGCCGAGTCTCCAAATATCATGGCGTTGTTGATGTCGAGCTTCTGTAGTTGAAGGATGCCTTGAAAAAGGGTGAGGGCTTCAGCTCTATTATTGGAGAGGGAGCCCAGACCCCAATCGAAGGAGGAGATGATTATACGCTCCTCATTGCAGATAATGCCCTCTACTCCTGCCACACTTGGATTGGATTTGGATGCTCCATCAAAGAAGAAAGAAGGTCTTTTGCTTTCCCTTAACCAAATTTTGAAATACTCCTCGCACAATCGGATTTTCCAACTATTGTTGGTGATGTTCAACTGTTTGTTGAGGGTATTAATTCGTTTGATGAAGTTGTTTTTGTCCAGCAAGAAGCTTATGAAGTTGCGCTCCTCCACACAATTATTGTTGCAATTTATTTGATAGGCATGCTTCTTGGTGGATATAGCTTCCATAGTAAGGATTTTTGCTTTGCTGCACAACTTCCTGAAGTCTGTTGTTTTATCTTTGAAAAATTTACAATTTCGGGCCAACCAAATATTCCAGAGGGTTGTGAAGGGGGGAGTGTCCCATACTCTTTTAGCTAAACTATTCTTTGTGCATTTTCAAGGGTAACTCTTCTTCCAGAGGCCCAAGCCTTCAATGATGGTGCTGTGAGGACTCCATGGAAGATTGGAGTCTGGGATTAGCTCCTTCCAATAACTGATGGCAAAGGGACATTCAATGAAAATATGGCGGATGGTTTCTTCAGCGGCTTGACAGTTAGGGCAGCAGGAGGGCCCAATAATGCCTCTCTTTTTTAGATTCTCAGAGATTAAGATTTTCCCTTTGAGTAAGGTCTAGATGAAAATTTTGATCTTGGGAAGGGCTTCAGAACTCTAGACTAGTTTCCACAAAGACCAAGTGGGCATTAGGTAGTCCTTATTGCAAAGAGCATGATAATTGGCTTTAATAGTGTATATTGATCCAGTTGGGTCCCAACGAAAGCCATCCTCAAGGTCCTACTTTAAAGGAGCAATGCCATGGAGGTAAGTTTGAAGAGTTGCCAGACTTGCTTCTAAATGAGCAGGAACATCAGGGAAATGCCACCTTGTCCAAACCAAGGATTGAGAATCCCAGGTGGATATTTGCTTTAGGTAGTGTATCCCCATGCTGCTAAGGTGGGCCAAAATATCATGTGTTTCTTGTGTGCTATCAATGGGAGCCTGTCCCATGATTCTGTCCGCTCCTATGCTTATATTGCTACCTCCTTTAGGCACTTTGGATATATTGTGAGCTAAGGGGGAAATAGATTTTTTACAAAGCCTCCAGATTCTTGAGCAGGGCTTGTTGGGGATAACTTGATCGAGCAGATGTTGTCTAGAAGTGTGAAAATATTTGATTTCAAGGACCTATTTCCACCATGCTGTCTTGCCACTGATGAATCTCCAAATTATCTTTCCCCCAAAAGCCAGATTCATAAGCTTAAGTGATCGGATATCCAGACCTCCCTGATTTTGATCTTGGATGACTTGCTTCTAGCTTATGAGATTTAATTTCCTTTTTTCCGATTTCCCACCTTGCCAAAGGAATTGGCGAAGAATGATCTCCATATTTTGGTGGAAAGAGGCAAGGGCATAAAGGAGGGAGAATTGATAAAGAGGCAGGGAGGAGAGGCCCGATTTGAGAAGAATGAGACGGTCGGCTAGATTCAGCCAAGAGGCTCCCCAAAGCTGCACTTTCCTTTTCATTTTATCGATGATGATGTCCCACACCTTTTCCTTCATAGGACCTATGCTAACAGGCATGCCCAGATAAGAGAAGTGTCCCCAATCTAATTCATAAGGGACCTCAAAGGCGGTGGAAATTTTGTGCAAGGATTGAGCTGAAGAATTCCATCCCTAGTTGCATCTTTTGAGATTATTGATTAGACCTCTAGAGTAGCTCATAAATTTGTCCAAGAGAGACTTGAAACGATGGGCTATAATGTTGGAGGCACCTCCCATTAAAAGGGTATCATCAGCAAATTGAGAGTGGTTTAGATTTTTGACTGCATTGCCAAACTTGATGTCAGTGATGAGTCCAACCCGACGCTTGTGATCAAGGTCCTTACTGAAGGACTCAACCATTAAAATGAAGAGATAGGGGGACAAGGGGCAGCCTTGTCTTAGACCACGAGAAGACTAGAAGGAAGGAGCAGGCCTGCCATTTATGAGAGGGGAAATCTAGGGGCCAGTTATACAAACTTTAACAAGATCAATGAAGGAGGAATCAAATCCCATTTTTTTAAGAACTGTAAAGAGAAAGGAATTCCGGACATGGTCGAAGGCATTGGCTAAGTCAAGCTTTAGGATAAATAATTTTTCATTGCAAGATAGGTTGGAATGTATAGCTTCTTAAACAAGAAAGATGGAGTCAGAAATTTGTCTGTTAGACAAGAATCCACCTTTTTTTTCGGAGATGAGGGAATGAAGATGGGGTTTGAGGCGAAGTGCTAGAATTTTGGTCAAAATTTTATAAGAGGCATTACAGAGGGAGATAGGTCGAAATCTGGAAAAAGAGGAAGGTCGGTTTTCTTTAGGAATGAGGGCAAGATGAGTATCATTGGTATAGCCACCAACTTTGCATTTGCGCTGGGTCCACTGTATCAGCTTGACCAAGTCTTTTTTTATTGTCTCCCAGTAAGCCCTGTAGAAGCTGATGGTAAAGCCATCAGGCCCTGGGGCTTTATCAGGATGCAAGGTCCATATTGCTCTGTAGATCTCAGCTTCCTCAATAACTCTGGTGAACAGATTATTGATGTCTTCATTTACAGTCGTGGGGAGATACTGGAGAAGATCAGAGTAGTCCTCTTCACTTTTGGTCTCAGTGAGAAGAGTTTGAAAATGAGCAGAAAAAACTAGTTTGATTGCTTCTTGGTTAGTGTGAAGAGTGCCCTCAGGATCTGTGATGGTACTTATATTGTTACGAATTCTTCTGGCAGTAGCCCGCTTGTGGAAATAAGCAGTGTTTTTATCTCCGTCATGAAGCCATAGTTGCCTAGATTTAATATGCCATTTTTGCTCCTCTTCTCTATTAGCGCTGTAAAGTTGATAATAAAGCTCATTTTCCAGCCCACGTAGCTCAGGGGTGGGTCCAACTACCTCTGTTTGTTCGTGAACTTCTTCCAACTTTTGTTTTATTGCGGTTTGTGTCTTCTCTTGTTCTCTGTAATGAGATTTCGCCCATTCCTTGAGGGAAATTTTGATGTTCCTCAACTTACTTTCCCATATAAAAACTGGAGATCCTTCTATATGTTGGCTCCAGACAGCCCGAATAATATTATTGGCTTCAGGAATGCTGTTCCATAGGGGACTGTACTTAAAGGGAAGAGGCCCTAAGGGTCGATGCTCTTGAAGATTTAGCGTGACAGGATAGTGGTTAGAGGCAGAGAAGGGGAGGATGAGGGCATAAGCTGTGGAGAAGGAAGCAAGAAGGGTTATGTCCACCAGAATTTTGTCTAACCGCTCCATAATATTATCTTTTCCAATTCTGCGATTGCTCCTTGTAAACTTGTGATTCTTGGGAACAATATCAACTAACTTGTGCTCCTGCATAGTGTCTTCTAGTTGGCCTCTAGTGGGATCTTGGGAGAAAGTTCATCCTCTTTTTTCATTGGCATGTAGAATGAGATTAAAATATCCTCCTATAATTATGTTCCTATGCTCCTCTTCGTCTATGTCGGCCTTGATGGAGCTCCAACACTGATCTTTATCCCTGTAGTGATTTGGTCCATAGACGTTGTAGATGATTATTTTCTTGCTATCTGTTTTGTGTTCTAAATTGACTTTGATCCAATTCTGATTATTAATGCTGCTGTTGAGAATCCATTCACTGTTGTTCCAAATGGTGAAAATGCCCCCTAAGGCCCCTCTGGATTCGGTGATTTGGCCATCATATTGCTTAAACTTATCAATAATGTATTTCATTTCAGGTATTCCTTGTTTGGTCTCTTGGAGAAGAAGAATGTCTGGTTTCTCTTGCAAAATCAGATCTTTGAGAGCAACAATTTTAGAGGGGTGCCCCAATCCCTTGCTATTCGAAGAGAGAATTTTCATCATAGGGTGCCAATGTTATGGAGGGTTGCTCTCCCTCCTTGGTCTTTGGCTCCCATCTCTTTGTTGTTTTGCCCCAATATATAGGTTTCAATAGGGTTTTGAGTGCCCATTGCTATGTCTTTTTATGCATTTTCATCTCTTTGTTGTTTGATGGATCTTCTTCTAGGCCCTTGTTTTTTTGGGGGAGAAATATTTTTCCCCATGTTCTTTTGAGGAGTTTCTAGTGGCACAAGTGGAGGGAGGATCAGGGAAAGAGGGGGAGGAACTAGGGCCATCGGTTTGAGTGAGAGGAGTATCATCCTCAGGTTGGGATAAGGAGGAGAAAGGGTTGTGGATTCTAGGTTGGAGAGAAAGGGGGGGGGGGTCTTAGCAGATGAAGTGGAAGGATGAATGGGGGGATCCTGGGAAGTGGGAATGGAGGTGGAGGCTAAGGGGTTGCAAAGGGAAGGTGTAGAGGATGGCCCGAATTTAGGGTTTGGGGCAGTTTTATTCTTTTTGATAGGCTCCCATTGAGCTTCTTGATATAGATTCTTAGACTCAATAACTTTATAATAACGATTAGAAAAATGACCATATTCGTGGCATACCTTGCATTTAAATGGAATTTGCTCGTAGTCGAGTTGCTGGATGTGAGACCAATCATCCACCTTGAGCTTGATGGCCTCCGAGAGACCTTTACCAAGATCAACTTCAATGCAGATCCTGGCGTAGGCTTGCATGTTGTCCTTTGGCTCACTGTGGTCGATGAATTTGCCGACGGTGTTCCCGATAGCGCGGACCGATTCGTCCCCCCAGTAGTGGAGAGGGGGGTGAGGAAGACGGACCCAGACCGGAGCCGCACTGGTCACATCAAGTTTAGGATCGAAGTCGGGGATCCACTTGTTGAGATATAAGCCTCTCGAATCCATAAAATATGGTCCATTCCTGAAGATTAAATCCTTGTCCTCCTTGGATTTGAAATGAAATGTGAAATACCCTTTCCCACAAAAGCGAATGGAGATTTTACCATTTATTTTGTCGGCCCAGTTTCTTTCAACCCAGTGTTGAACCGTTCTCGGAGAGGGCCAAAGCCCTGTGAACTGTCTGATCAAACCCTTTTTAGCTAATGAAAGAGCGGCCATTCTAGGGAGAGAAGGAGGAAGAGCAACTTCTTGAAGACCCTCCATCTTCTTGATAAATTTGGAGAGGGCAGGCCGAGGCCTTTGGGGTGGGAGAGATTTGACCAGATCTGAGAAAGCAAGCTGGGGAGCATCAGCCTCCTGGGAGGAGCTCGGAGGGGCCATCTAGAAAAGAGAGAGAGCAAGGCCAAAGGGCCAAGGCAGACCAGACGCGGATGCAACAGTAGCGCGACCTAGAGGGCACCAGAGCTCAGAAAATGGGAGCAGAGTGCTCGCATCGTTAGATTTTAGCGCTATGTATATAACTTAGGAAGGGGAGAAATGTAACATTTTAAAGTAAAACATTATATTATGTGAGTTGAATTTCACATGGATCGACAGTATCTCCCAAAGCTAAGATGAGAAGTGCACTCTTGAAATGTTAAACACATTATACAGAATGATATGCACCATGCAATTGGTACGCACTATTTTATTGTGTTTAAAGAATCATGTGGCTATAAATGGAGCTTTTATGGAGTATTCGTGTTGCAGTGGTGTTTTTATGTAAGCTCTTTAACAATGGAGATTGGTGGTATTCTCACTACATTTTCTAGGTGTGATCCATGAGAGAAGGATACCAAAATGCATATTAATCTCTCACATCTAATAACCTGCTCTGTGCCACAGCATGGTCCTAAGCCCATGAATGTAATTTGGCTTCCAGGTTCTTGACAAGAATTGAAAACTGAAAAGAAGTGGAACAGAGGATTTCTCTTCTCAATATTGCGATTGAGTTAAATAAGATTACATCGGATATATCAACATTAAATGACTACAGTGATACTGAACTAAAACTTGACTAAGTGAAACTGAACTGGAACACTTGGATGGACAGTTTTGACAACTACCAGGTGGTTGGAATTAGATTCTCCAACACTCCCCCTTAATTACAACCACATAAAAATTAAATTAAGATACCTTATGGTCTATCTCTGAGCAAGGCTTACAATTTAAAAAATATGACTTCAACTAGATTTAGTTTTCTTCTTCTCTTCTTCCAAATTCTATATCCTCTAAATTGTTTCAGCATTTTCATCTTGTTTTATTCTTCAAACCTCAATTTCTTCATTTGTTGGTGCAGGTATTCTATTATTCCAGACTGTCTAAGCATGTCCTGGACTTCTTCAAGAAATGACTTGTATGTGGGTTGCTGCCACATATTGTCTTCTGTAGTGCTATTTTCATCATCAATCTGTTGCAACATAAGATGATAATAATTTTTTATCTCTTCAAAAATCCAAAACCTGAAAATTTCATTAACGTGTTCGTCATGCATTTTTCCTTCAACATTCATATCTACAACTTATGTGTAGACCTCAAATAGACATGGTGTTGCAAGCCATGTTTCAAGGAAATTTAAATCCTCTTCATAATCAGGTTTTTTACCCGCACATTGGAAATCAATGGTAAGTAAAAAAACATCTTCATAACCACATTGGTTTTGTTTTTTCTGCTCTGCGATGAGAGCTTTTGCCTGTTGCATTTCCTTATTTTCCTCTTCCTCTATCTATGTTTCTTCTTTCCCTTTGCAGACTTCTTTCTTTGCATCTATCTTTACATATGTTTTTGTCTTTGTCTTTATCTCTATTTCTTCTTCTCTAACTTGTGCTGCTGCAAACAGGTTGTCTTCCACTGACTCAAGTGGAATTATCTCCCAAAATATCATCATGTCGATATCATGTTTTTGTTGCATCATCTGCAACTAGTCATCATTAGCCAACAAATCTTGATCAAATTTTGCATCAAAAATATTAATCGTTGGATTTACCATAGCACTGACTGCTTCAATATAAATTTCACTCTCATAAGAAATTTGTGTTGCTGGATTCACCAAATCTTCATCAGTAAGCTCCATTGTTAGATTCATCAAATTTTGGTCTACTTGCGGCTCTGCACAATGGGGTTCACAAGCATCTTCGTTCTCTCTCTCTAGGGCTTCTGAAATTTCTTCATAGACATCATCCACTTGTGGTTGAACGCAGTGGGATTCAACAAACTCTTCATCTTGCTATATATATGTCATTATATATCCACCTTCATCTTCAACTTCAGTGCTCCCCCTTGCACCTGTTATCACTCCGCCAGATCTCTAAGGCTGAATAAGAAATCCCAATAGAGTTAACGACAAATCAATATTTTGGCTTGGTATCTAGCCCTACCAAACTAGAGAGGGATCTCTCCACAAAGTCACAACCAAGAGGGTTGGATGAATTAGGGTTTTAGGCTAGGTATAAGTACAGGGGTTTGATTTGGTTGAATTTGGGTTGCCGGATGGGTGAATTAGGTCAAAGAGGCTAGGTTAGCGAAAATAGGATTAGGGTTGCAGAGATTAAATGGGACAAGGTAGGTATAAAACCTAACAATTGGGGGTTTCTTGAGTGGGATGGATTAGACAGTTGAGGATATATAAAGAGTAAGGCTAAGAATTAATTATTTCTAAACTGAAGAAGAGGGACAAACTATGAAGGTTTTCCCAAAACAGAGCATGAGAGATGTATTTTGTCTATCAACTTAAAGACTAGCATATCATAGAAATGAAATGGATCATGAAAATTCATACAAAATGAGACATAAGAAGAACACTGCTAAATTCTCATGCCATAGGTATCCCAAAGAAATAGCTGCAACCATTTCATTAATTTCCTGCCAAAATGATTACACTAGAGTATATGAACAAAGCATCAACATCCAAAAATTTCCAACCTCTGAAATGAGTCAAAATTACATGATATAGACCTCAAAAAACCTCTCCCAACATCAGGGGTCGAATTCCAAAGTTGAGGAGGTGTTCCACCAAAAATTGAGCTGAATACCTAGAGTGTAGGGAGGTCAAACTAACTCATCCCTCAATTTTTGCAAACTGATTCATTACATGTCATCAAAAAATTTTACCTAATGTATTTACCCTAGGTAAGTCAACCACATCATAATTAATTTTAAATTCATGATTTACATTGGTAAAAATCTCATTGACCATGGTCAAATTGGAAAAACTGAGAAAATAGGAAAAAATCAACAAATTAAGAAAATTTGTCCTATGTGTAGCGCCAACTTCAAGATGAGTTCTAGAGGGGTTCCCAATGTCCAAACTGAGCTCAGGACAACTCATTAGAAATATTATCCAGTATAATTTCGAAATATGTGCCTATTTTTCAGATTTGAGTTGATTTGTCCTCCCAAAAAGTGTTTCTCCCAAGACTGCACTATGCACAGTGCCAGGCTCAAAAGGAGGGCAGAAACATGATTTTTTGGGTTTTTTTTCCCTTTTCACTGACCAGTTTGTCCCAAAAAACTTAGAAAATTTCTAGGGTGCATGTATTCATCATTATTAATCCAATGGTGGTCTCTGTTTGGCCAAAATATGCCTAAAAAAAGTGTGCAACGCCTATGTCGTTGCGCATAGGACAATCAAACTGTGCAAAAATTCTGAATTTTATGGAAACATTGGCCTCCAAGATGGAGCGATATCTCACTAACCATGATGTTTTTTAAAATATGGGAGATTTTTTTTTATTGGGCATGTTTTGAACAAAATCATCCTCCATTTTATCCAAATGCATTTTTCTTTTGCCACAATCTTCTCTACAAAAAGGTGCCTCAAAAAGGATTTTTCACAGGTAGAAAAATATGCTATGGAGATGTGAATCGATCTCTCATTCTGTAATACCTGTGTAAAAAGTGAGATAATTTTTTGTACTTTGATATCTTAGGAACAAAAAAATCCTCCATTTTTCCAAAATTCATTTTTTTTTTGCCACAATATGTTCTGCAAAAAGGTGACCAAACATGACATTTCTAGAAAATGTGCCTTCGAAGAGTTTTTCAAAATTTCCCAAATTTTATTCAAATTTACTCAAAATTTCTTTAGACTTACTTCATGGAGACCTGATATGGTATTATATGCTATCATGGATGCATCAATGAGGAAATCCAACTTACCCTTCTCTTTTTGCTTGATTAGGGTTTGTAGTTCTGGACCAATTCACAGAAATCAAAGCAGCCCATATGTTTGAAGCAAGTGACTGTCATGAGTGAGGCCATTATTTCTTTGGTGTTTGTAGGTTCATGCATGAGGATTTTCCCTCCATTTTGTGGCCTCCTCTCTTCTCTTTATTCTTCCTCACTGAATTCTTAGTTTTCTTCTTCCACAGTGTCTTGGCTAGAAACCCTAGGGAGATGAATTGGGAGTGAAATGTAGGCTTATGGAGTGGGGAATGGGATGGAAAAAATTAGGGAGATGGGGTAAGGGATTATTTAATAGAGGGAGGTGACAGGGAGTAAAAATGTTGTGGGATTTTTGGAATAGGAATCTTATTATAGGTATGGGGATTTTGGAGCCTAGGAATTTAAAATACCTAGGTCTTAGGGTTTATGGGATAAAGGGGTTTGGGATAGGGATTTGATGATATAGGGGTAGGGATAGGATATTGTGATGTAGGAAAGGTATAATGGGTCTTCAAGGATCAAATTTTTGGATTAGGAAGTAAAACTAGGGTTTGTAGCCTAAAACTCTTCAAAATTTTCATAAAAACTTAAATACCATGATGTTTGTACTTGAGGAATGGAAGGAGGGTGTATTTGTGTCTTAATTATTTGTCAGGAAGTGAAAAAACCCTTTGATGAAGGTTTGGAGTGCTGACACAAGTTTTGGGATCATGCAAGCGAATTTTTCCAGGTGCACAGTGCCTCTGGCTCTATGCACAGTGCCCTGGCTCTATGCGCAATGCCCAGGCTCTATGTGTAGCACCTCTTTCCAGGTGAGCAGCGCCTCCAAGATTTTCGACCTTGTACCCTTCAATTATGATTTTTTGAGCTATGTGAATGATAGCTTGATAACATAGAGGAAAAATGAGTGTCTTGAGGGCTTTTATACTTTATGAAGTTTACGATTTAGGCCTTGGGACCCACTTTCCTCCTTTATTGTTGACTTAACCATTTGAAAAATTAACTTTGATTTTCACCTCTTTTCTTTGGAAATTGATCATTTTGATGGACTAGGAACTCTTTGAATTTACATTTTGATGTTTTGGCATCTTTGGAACACCAAGTTAGCAGCTTTGTGATGTCGAAATTATTACATTTGAAAGACATAAAATTACATAATGAAAATATAAAAAATTACATTTGAACTCAAAATTTCATGTTGAATTGAGAGACTTTCTTCACAAATCATCTTCACATAGTGAAGAGAAGTTTATTTGGATCACTCTTTACTTTCTGGTCTTATGCAATGGAACAGATTTTTGTTGAACCTTGGAAACCCTAATGACCTAATGAAACCTTGAAAAACCCTAAAAGACCTAATGAGACCTTGGAGGACTGAATTTCAAGATGACATGGCTGATATTAATTTTATGGATGGTGTACAGTCAGCAAGATATGAAGATATGCCAGCAAGTAATCAAATTTGTGGAAGAGTGACAATTTTCGGACTTGGGGCTACAATCAGTGACAAATTTTTTGCATGACCTAGTGGACTGATAAAAACAAAAATTGAGTGGGACTTCTAAAATGATATGAAAAGAGGATTTTGATCACTGATGGCAGGATTAAAATACTCACACTAAAATTGGCCTTATTGGGGATGATAGCTCTGAAAGAGGTGTTAAGAACCACATTACTTTGGATTTTGCAGATCAGTGCCTTATCCATTGGGCCAATACAGTAAAAAAAAAACTAGAACTAATAACATGACTGAAAAATAGACTGACTCAAGAGAAACTCAAATGACTGTAAATTGTCTCAATACTAACTTACTTGACTAAATAATAAACTTTTGAAAATGACATAAAATCAGTGAAGCTCCATGGCCTTCACTTTGGGCTCCAAACTCCAGTGATTCTCTACTTCACACTTGTAGCAAATGTAAGCTGAAAGAAACTTGTTGTTGAAAGAAAAATCAAATCAAACTGAAATGATACCAACCTACTCTAATATGTTGCACAATCACTAATTAGGTGAAGTGATCCTTCCAGCGTAACCAATCTAGCAGATGGCTATTTACTGAAATTCTGCTCTCATGTTCCTCAAGTAGGCAGAATTATGTACATGTAGGAAACTCATGATAAAAACTAAAACCAAGACTTATGCTAACAAACAAGACAACATTAATCTTCTCCAATGCTTGCAAAAGTCTTCCCAAGGGATCTTTAAAATCATGAAGCATTACCCTTTGTAGATCAAAAAAAGGAGATGAGTAAGAATTATTCCCATATGGCTGTAACAAATTAGCAAAAGGATCCTTCATAATATTTTTAACAGCATAAGTGTCCACATCTTCGGGATCCGGGACAAACTCCTTTTCATCAACAGAATTTTCATTTTTTGAACCTTCAAGAAGATTTGTATCTCAAGGGGCTCTAAAAAAACTTCTTCCTTATCACTACTCTCCTCTTCATAATCACTTGGAAACTAACAAGACTATGCATAACATCATCATTCTTAAAGGATGGAATATGGATTTGAAAATTTAGAATCTGATTTATTTATTCTTCGGTCAAAAGAGGAAGTACTTTTTTTTTTCTTTGGATGAAACATTAATTGTCTTCTTTCCCTCCTAAAGATTCACAAAGATGCTAAATATCTTCTTTAATATCAAGAGAAGAAGCATATAAAATTTCATCTGATTGTTTATTTATTTCATGTGGTTTCACTTGACTATCAAGATGAAAAATTATTTCATCTTCAAGTAAAGGGGAAGCTATTCTATGCTGAATATGATCTTGTGTATCAAAGTGACTAGCTTCTTTAGATTGTTGTTTAAGGGAGAAATCATAGAAGGCTTCAATGATCTCTTCATCATTCATGCATTCGATATCATCAATACTCTCAAGATATACAATAAAACCTTCACTATAATCACAACAACTTTGTAAGAGAGATAAAGAAATATTAGACTTCACATATTGTTTGGAGAACATCTTATGGAACTGGTAACCCTTCATACCATACCCTAGCTTTATCTTCAAGAGTAGCCATAAAAACCTTCATGAGAAAGTCTTCAAGAAACTCAAATCTCAGTCTACATACATGTACATGAAACTTTATTAAATGCATATCAACATCATCCTTCTCTTCATCTTTGAATATGGGAATATGTGTAAACCAATCAACATAAGGCATAGGATTTGGAAATCCAGGGATTTGAGATCAATTCATAGGAGCATCCCTAGAAACTTTTCTTGCAGTACAACTCATGTCGATAATAATGAAGGAACCAAAAATTCTATTCAAATTACTGGTTCTTGAAAAGTGGAGTCACCATGAAAATTCTAAACCTTTGGATTTTTCGACAATGGAGTCATGAGGTGAATGATGCACAACCTTCTTGTGCCTGATTGTTGTTCACCATCAACATTCAGATCTGATATTTGTCATTCTTTCCCAGGGAAGATTTTTCTTTTCGCCTCCTCGACAATGACGCCAGTATGTTATCACTCCGCCAGATCTCTAAGGTTGAAGAAGAAATCCCAAAAGAGGTAACCATTGACCAATCTTTTGGCTTGGTATCTAGCCCTACCAAACCAGAGAGGGCTCTCTCCATAAATTCACAGCGAAGAGGGCTGGATGAATTATGGTTTTAGGCTAGGTATAAGTACAGGGGTTTGATTTGGTTGAATTTGGTTTGTTGGATGGGTGAATTAGGTTAGAGAGGCTAGGTCAAGGAAAATTATTTTTTTTTGGCCACAATCGTCTTCGCAAAAAGGTGTCTAAAAAATGATTTTGCACAGGCAGAAACATAGGCTGTTAAGATGTGAATGGAAATTTTGTAATACCCGTGTAAAAAGTGAGATAGGTTTTTGTACTTTGATATTTTAGGAATGAAGACCTCCTCCAGTTTCCAAAAATTCAATTTTTTTTTTTGCAACAATATGTTCTGCAAAAAGGTGACCAAACATGACATTTCTGGAAAATGTGCCTTCGAAGAGTTTTTCAAATTTTCCCAAATTTCATCAAAATTGCTTTAGACTTACTTCATGGAGACCTGATATGGTATTCTATGCTATCATGGATGCATCAATGAGAAAATTCAACTTACCCATCTCTTTCTACTTGATTAGGGTTTGTAATTTTGGACCAATTCACAGAAATCAAAGCAGCCCACATGTTCGAAGCAAGTGACTGCCATGGGTGAGACCATTAGTTCTTTGATGTTTGTAGGTTCAATTCTGAGGATTTTCCATCATTTATGTGGCCTCCTCTCTTCCCTTTCTTCTTCCTCACTGAATTTTTTGTTTTCTTCTTCCATAGTGTTTTGGCTAGAAACCCTAGGGAGATGAATTGAGATTGAAATGTAGGTTTAGGGAGTGGGGAATGGGATGGAAAAAATTATGGAGATGGGGGAAGGGATTATTGAATTGAGGGAAGTGACAAGGAGTGGAAATGTTGTGGGATTTGGGAATAGGAAGTTTATTACAGGTATGGGGATTTGGGAGCCTACGAATTTGAAATACATAGGTCTTAGGGTTTATGGGATAAGGGGGTTTGGGAAAGGTATTTGATGATATAGGGGTAGGGATAGGATATCCTAATGTAGGAAGGGTATAAGGGCTCCTTAAGGATCAAATTTTGGGATTAGGAAGTAAAACTAGGGTTTGTAGCCTAGAACTCTTCAATTTTTTCATAAAAACTTAAATACCATGAAATTTTCACTTGAGGAATGGATGGAGGGTGTATTTGTGTCTTACTTGCTAGGAAGTGATGGAACCATTTTCTAAAGGTTTGGACTGCTGACACAAATTTTGGGAGAATGCAAGTGACTTTTTCCTGGTGTGCAGCGCTTCTGGCTCTATGTGCAATGCCCTGGCTCTATCCGCAGTGCCCAAGCTCTCTGCGCAACACCTCTTTCTAGGTGAGCAGTGCCTCCAACATTTTCGACCTTGCACCCTTCAATTCCAATTTTTTGAGCTATGTTATTGAGAACTTGATAACATAGAGGACAAATGAGTGTCTTGAGGGCTTTTATACTTCATGAAGTTGATGATTTGGGCCTTGGGACCCACTTTATTCCTTTATCATTCACTTAACCATTTGAAACACTACTTTTCATTTTGACTTCTTTTCTTTGGCAATTGATCACTTTGATGGGCTAGGAACTCTTTGAATTTAAATTTTGATGTTTTTGCATCTTTGGAACACCAAGTTAGCAGCTTTGGGATGGTGAAATTATTACATTTGGAAGACATAAAATTACATAATGAAAATATAAAAAATTACATTTGAACTCAAAATTTCATGCTGAAATGAGATATTTTCTTCACAAATCATCTTCACATAGAGAAGAGAAGTTTATTTGGATCACTTTTTACTTTCTAGTCTTATGCAATGGAATGGAGTTTTATTGAACCTTGGAAACCCTAATGACCTAATGAAACCTTGAAAAACCCTAAAAGATCTAATGAGACCTTGGAGGAATGAATTTCAGGATGACATGAATGATAATGATTTTATGGATGGTGTACAATCAGCAAGGTATGAATATATGCTAGCAAGTAATCAAATTTGTGGACGAGTGATGATTTTTGGACTTGGGGCTACCATCCGTGACTAATTTTTTTCATGACCTAGTGGAATGATAAAAAAATTTCTGAGTGGGAATCCTAAAATGATGTGAAAAGAGGATTTTGATCACTGATTGTAGGATGCAAATACTAACACTAACATTGGCCTTATTGGGGATGATAGCTCTGAAAGAGGTGTCAAGAACCACAATACTTTGGTTTTTGAAGATCAGTGCCTTATCCATTGGGATAATTTGGTAAAAAAAGACTCAAACTAATAACATAAATGAAAAATAGACTGACTCAAGACAAACACAAATGACTAAAAATTGCCTCAATACTAACTTACTTGACTGAAAACTAAACTTTTGAAAATGGAAGAAAATCAATGAAGCTCCATGGCCTTCACTTTGGGCTCCGAACTCCTTTGATTCTCTACTTCACACTTGCAGAAAATGTAAGCTGAAACAAATTGCTGCTGAAAACAAAATCAAATCAAACTGAAATGATACCAGCCTACTCTAATCTACCACATAATTGTTGATTAGGTGAAATGATCCTTCTAGTGTAACAAATCCAACAGATGGCTACTTACTAAAATTCTGCTCCCACTTTTCTTGAGCAGGAAGAATGATGTACATGTAGGCAAGTCACGATAAAAACTAAAACCAAGACTTATGCTGACAAACAAGACAACATTCATCTTCTCTAATGCTTGCAAAAGACTGCCCAAGGGATCTTGAAAATCATGAAGCATTACCTTTTGTAGATCAACAAAAGGAGATGAGTAAGAATTATTCCCATATTGTTGTAAAAAATTAGCAAAAGGATCCTCCATAATATTTTTAACAGCATAAGTGTCCACATGTTCGGGATCCGAGACAAACTCCTTTTCATCAACCTACTTTTCATTTTTTGGACCTTGAGGAAGATTTGTATCTGCAAGGGGCTCTAAAAAAACTTCTTATTTATCACTTCTCTCCTCTTCATAATCACTTGGAAACTGAAAAGACTATACAATAACATCATCATTCTTAAAGGATGGAATATGGATTTGAAAATTTAGAATCTGATTTATTTCTTCTTCGGTCAAAAAGGAAGTACTTTTTGTTTTCTTCAGATGAAACAATAATTGTCTACTTTTCCTCCTAAATATTCACAAGGATGATGAATATCTTCTTTAATCTCAAGAGAAGAAGCATATAAATTTTCATTAGACTATTGATATATTTGATGTGGTTTCATTTGACTATCAAGATGGAAAATTATTTCATCTTCAAGCAAAGGGGAAGCTAGTGTATGTTGAATATGATCTTGTGTATCAAAGTGACTAGCTTCTTCAGATTGTTGTTGAAGGGAGAAATCATAGAAGGCTTCAATGATCTCTTCATCATTCATGCATTTGATATCATTAATACTCTCAATATATGAAATAAAACCTTCACTATAATCACAACAACTATGGTAAGAGAGATAAAGAAATATTAGACTTCACATAATGTTTGGAGAACATATTATGGAAATATTTAAGAGAACATAAACTTCCTTTTGGTAACCCTTCATACCATACCATATATATATATTCAAGAGTATCCATAAAAACCTTCATGAGACAGTCTTCAGGAAACTAAACTCTCATTCTACATACATGTACATGAAACTTTACTAAATGCAGATCAACATCATCTTTCTCTTCATCTTTGAATATGGGAAGACGTGTAACCCAATCAACATAAGGCATAATATTTTAAAATCCAAGGATTTGAGATCGATCCATAGGAGCATACCAGGGATTTTTTCTTGTAGTAGAACTCATATTGATAATAATGAAGTCACCAAGAAGTCTATTCAAATTGATGGTTCTTGAAAAGTGGAGTCACCATGAAAATTCAGAACCTTTAGATTTTTTGACATTGGAGTCACCAGGTGAATGATGTAGGTTTTAACCCTGAATAGAAATTATCTACACACGAATCTTATAATATAAAATAAACAATAGCGAGACCATAAAACATAAAATAGATAAACACAGAGATTTTCCCCTAGATCCCAAATCAGGATGACCAGCTTGATTTTTCATTATATTCCTTTTAGTGTTACAACACATATATATACATGCCGAAGCATACATAAAACCTAATCCATTAACCCTGGATTAGATCATAATCGTAGTTCTCTTGACCGGATCTACAAAATACTAGGGGCTGAAAACCATCGTACCCCAAAACCATGGGCACGGACCGCCCACCGGAAATTAAGGACCAAAAATTTTCGCCAGGGCACTGCCCCGAACCTCGACAGGGGGGGCTACCGCCCCCTCTATTGCGCCCAGTGCAAAGGGGGGGATATCGCCCCCCCTCTTACCCTCCCATGCATGATTAGTTGTGGAAAGAATATAACACATACCCAACATTCTCCCACTTGTTGTTTTCTTTCCGCAGGGGGCCATAGGAGAGCTTAGTCATTGGCCCAATTCTTCAACACCCATTGTTTCTCTACACCAAGAGAACTTCTGAGTGCTCATAGACTTCATTAATGCATCTGCAACATTCTTCAGAGTGTCCACCTTTACCAACAACACTGTTTTAGCCTCAACCATATCTCTAACAAAGTGATATTGAACGTCAATGTGCTTTGTCTTTGAATGATAAGCAGGGTTCTTAGCCAAGAAAATTTCACTTTGGCTATCACAGTCTATCCTTATAGCTTGTTGTACCAACCCCATACTTGAACGCAATATCTACAACAAAACTGCCTCCTTGCTTGCATGAGTGGCTACCATGTATTCTGCCTCTATAGTTGAAAGAGCCACTACAGACTGTCTTTTACTCATCCAACTGACTGCGCCTCCAAATAGGCTAAACACATACCCACTTGTAGATCTTCTTTGGTCCAGATCTCCGGCCCAGTCTGCATCAACAAAACCACGAATGTCCAACATTCTTTCCAATCTTGGTCTTCCCTGGTAGCACAAGCCATAATCACTAGTGCCACATAAATATCTGAAAACCCGCTTCACTGTTGTCCAATGCTCCTTCCCTGGGTTTGACATAAACCTGCTCAATACTCCCACTGCATGTGCAATGTCTGGTCTAGTAAAGACCATTGCATACATCAGGCTACCCACTGCACTTGCATATGGAACATGGGACATATACTCCTCTTCTTCTTGTGTCTTGGGACACTGTTCAGCAGACAGCTTTACACCTACAGGAATAGGAACCTTCACCGGTTTACTATCCTGCATATTGAACCTCCGCAATATAGTCTCGACATACTTCCTCTGGTTTAACCAGAGCTTCCTCTTTGCCCGATCTCTCTTAATTTCCATGCCCAAAATATAGTTTGCAGCACCAAGATCCTTCATGTCGAATTTGGAGAACAGTTGGGTCTTCAAATCTTGGATAATTTCTTTGTCATTTTCAATCAACAACATATCATCCACATACAAGACCAAATAAATAACACGGTCACCAATTAATTTAAAATAAACACAGTGATCCTCCTTGCTTCTGGTGAAGCCAAGTCCCTGTATATAGGTATCGAATTTTTGATACCACATCCTTGGTGACTGTTTTAACCCATACAGAGACTTCTTCAACCTGCATACTAGTTCTTTCTTACCCTTCACCATAAAGCCTTCAGGTTGCTTCATGTAGATCTCCTCTTCTAGATCCCCGTGAAGAAATGTTGTCTTCACATCCATCTGTTCTATCTCAAAATCAAATGCAGCAGCAACAGATAAAAGTAATCTAATAGAAGTAACTTTGGAAACAGGAGAAAAAATATCACCAAAATCAATTCCCGAAACCTGGGAATAACCTTTTTCTACCAACCAAGTTTTGTATTTCTCCACCTTGCCTTCTGCATTCATCTTCTTCTTAAACACCCATTTTCTCCTGATGGGCTTCCTTCCAGCCGACAACTCCACCAGATCCCATGCCTAATTTTTATGCAAGGATGCCATTTCATCAACCATGGCCTCCTTCCAAAGTTTTCCATCCTCTGAATCTACTGCCTCCCTGAAAGTTCTGGGATCATCATCAGTTATAGTTATAGAAAAATTTGAACAGAAATCAGATGGACTATACCTTTCTGGTTTTCTTCTTTCCCGAGCTAATCTTCTCACAGCTAGAGTTTGTGGCTCTTCCTCTTCTGAATCTTCTTCTGCTGTAGAGTCTGATTCATGCTCCTTTAGCTCAAACTCTATCTTCTCATGTTACTTTGGCATGAATTCATGTTTAACAACATCTTTCACCTCTTTAAACACCACATCTCAGCTATACACAACCTTCCTTGTTTTCGGGTTCCAAAGCTTGTAACCTTTCAAAGCATCCTTATACCCAATACAGATGCACCTTTCAGATTTATTATCCAACTTGGTCCTTTTCTACTTTGGAACATGTACATATGCATCACATACAAATAACCTTAGATGTGAAAGAGAGGGTTTGTTACCAGTCCATACCTTATGTGGAGTCTTATCCTCCAACACTAATGAAGGTGATCTGTTAACTAGATAGCATGCAGTCTCCACTACCTCTGCACAGAATTATATTCCTAACCCGGTACCACTGAGCATGCTTCTTATCTTTTCCATTAGTTTTCTGTTCATTCTTTCTGCAAATCTGTTCTTCTGAGGTGTGTATGGAGTAGTATTCTATCATGCTATACCACACTTCTTACAGAAATCTTCAAATTCCTTCTTGCAGAACTCCCCACCATTATCTGTCCTCAACACCTTTATATTCTTCTATGTCTGGTTTTCCAGCAGAGCCTTAAATTATTTAAATCTATCAAAGACTTTAGATTTCTTCCTCAAGAAATATATCCATGTATTCCTTGAGAAGTCATTTATGAATGAAACATAGTACACAGACTTTCCCAGTGATGGAACTGACACAGGTCCAAACACATCACTGTGCACAAGTTCTAATATCTTGTTTGCCCTCTTAGCACCAGAAGGAAAACTCACCCGATTCTGCTTTCCATATACACAATGTTCACAGAAATCGAAATCCAGAGAGCAATTAGACATACCTTCTACCATACCATTTCTATGCAGTATCCGAAGGCCCTTCTCTCCAATATGTCCAAGCCTTTGATGCCATAGCATGGTCTTTTCTCCAGAGACAACTAGGCTTTCCGCTCCACTTTCAGGAACCACATAATTGTTACACCCATCAATAACAGTGCTACCTTGTAGCTTGTACAGAGTTCCAGTTTGAACTCCCCGCATTAATACCAGTGCTCCCCGAACCATCTTGCAGGCATCTTTCTCGAACACTGTTTTTACACCTGCATCATCCATCTTGCTTACAGAAATCATATTTCTGGCCAATGTAGGAATATGCAGAACACCAGGAAGTGTTCTAATCCTTCCACCTTACAGGTTCAGCTTGACCTTTCCACGTCCGACGATTCTGGCTTTCCTATCATCCCCTAGGAATACATCACCACCATCATATTTCTCATACTCGCAGAACCACTCCCTATGGGGAGTGAAGTGAAAGGATGCACCTGAGTCAATCAACCATGACTCATGATCTACATGTTTATTTGAAGAAGAAGCCAAATACACATCCCCACCTTCATCCGAGGTGGTTTTTTCCTCTGCAGAAGGAGCATCATCAGATCCCTTTCCTTTCTCAGGAGCTTTAGATCTGCAGTCCTTTTTGTAGTGCCCTTCCTTTCGGCATTTCCAGCACACCTTTACAAACTTTCCAGGAGATTTAGATCTCCCACTCGAAACCTTATTCTTGTTTCTGTTCTGGGACCTTCCTCGTACAGATAAGGCATCTCCATTCTGACCCTCCATATTTCTCCGTCTCATTTCCTCCGACAGCAAGGCTGAGACAATGTCATTAAAATTCAAGGTAGTTGTATTGCTACCTATTGCAATAACCAGACTGTCCCACGAGTCTGGTAGAGAGCACAAAAAACTGATGCACTTATCTTCATCTGAGATTTTAATATCAACAGACGACAACTGACTTACCACAGTATTGAAGGCGTTCAAATGCTCTGTCACCGAGTCTCCATCCTTCATCCTCAGGTTATACAGCTTTTTCCGCAGGAACAACTTATTCACTAGAGACTTAGATTGGTACAAAGTCCCAAGTTTTTCCCACAAATTCTTCGCCGTAGCTTCCCCAGATACATTCAACAATACTGAATCTGACACACACAACCGTATTGTTCTCTTAGCCTTCCGATCCAGTTTCTTCCAGTCTTCATCTGACATTGTCATTGGTTTAGTACCTGGATCTACCGCGATCCACTGATCTTTATCCACCAGCAGATCCTCCATCTTGAGCTTCCAAAACTCAAAACTCTGACCATTAAATTTCTCGATCTCTATCTTTCCGCCGCTCGCCATATTCTTTCACCGCAAGAATCGATCCCGCAGATCTCCCACTGAACAGGGTCTACCTCAGGCTCGAGAAAAAAACCCTCAGTAGCAAAGGCGTCCCCTTGAAGCCGAAACAACTCTGATACCAAATGTAGGTTTTAACCCTGAACATAAATTCTCTACACACAAATCTTATAACAAAAAATAAACAATAGCGAGAGCATAAAACATAAAACAGATAAACACAGAGATTTTCCCCTGGATCCCAACAGGACGACCAACTTGATTTTTCATTATATTCCTTTTAGTGTTACAACACATATATATACATGTCGAAGCATACATAAACCCTAATCCATTAAAAATGGATTAGATCATAACCATAGTTCCCTTGACCGGATCTACAAAATACCAGGGGCCGAAAACCATCATACCCCAAAACCATGTGCAAGCTTCATACAAAACCATGAAACGGACAGAAAAGTGAGATAAAGAGCACACGTCGGGGCGGCCACCCCAAACCCCCGGCTCGAGGGGGCTATCGCCCCCCTTCTTACCCCCCCCCGCGCATGATTAGTTGTGGAAAGAATATAACACATACCCAACAAATGATGCACAACATTATTATGCCTGATAGTTTTTCACCATCAACAATAAGATCTAATTTTTGTTCTTTCCTAGGGAATATTTTCTTTTCACCTTCCCGGAAACAGCACTAGTATGTTATCACTCTGCCAGATCTCTAAGGCTGAAGAAGAAATCCCAACAAAGGTAACCACAGACCAATATTTTGGCTTGGTATCTAGCCCTACCAAACTAGAGAGGGCTCTCTCCACAAAGTCATAGCCAAGAGGGTTGGATGAATTAGGGTTTTATCCTAGGTATAATTATAGGGGTTTGATTTGGTTGAATTTAGGTTGATGGATGGGTGAACTAGGTGAAAGAGGCTAGGTCATGGAAAATATGATTAGGGTTGTAGAGATTCAATGGGGCAAGGTAGGTAGAAAACCTAACACTTTAGGGTTTCTTGAGTGGGATGGATCAGCCAAGAGAGGAGATAGAAAGAGCAAGGCTGAGCATAAATTATTTCTAAACTGAAGAAGATAGACAAACTATGAAGGTTTTCCCAAAAGAGAGCATGATAGATGTATTTTGTTTATCAACATAAAAACCAGCATATCATAGAAATGAAATGGATCATGAAACAAAAATTTCATCCAAAATGAGACATAAGAAAAACAATGCTAAATTCTAATAGCACAAGTATCCCAAAGAAATAGCTGCAACCTTTTCATTAATTTCCTGCAAAAATGATTACACTAGAGTCTCTGATCAATGCATAAACATCCAACAATTTCAAAAATTTGAAATGAGGCAAAAGTACATTCTATAGACCTCAAAAAATTCTCTTCCAACCTCAGGGGTCAAATTCCCAAGTTGAGGAGGCATTCCACCAAAAACTGAGCTGAATACCTAGAGTGTAGGGAGGTCAAACTAACTCATCCCTCACTTTTTTGAAAAATGCTTCATTACATGTCATCAAAACTTTTTACCTAATGTATTTACCCTAGGTAAGTCAACCACGTCATAATACTTTTACATTTAGGATTTACATTGGTAAAAATCTCATTGACCATGGTCCTACACGCAGCGCCACTGTCCTATGCACAACGCCAAATTCAAGCTGAGTTTTGGAGGGTTTCCCAATGTCCAAAGTGACCTCAGGATAGCTCATTGGAAATATTATCCAGTCTAATTTCCAAATATGTGCTTGGTTTTCAGGGTTGTGATTTGACCTCCCAAAGAGTGTTTCTCCCAAGATGGCTCTATGCGTAGCACCAGCCTCAAAAAGAGGGCAAAAGCATGATCTTATGGGTGTTTTTTGCCATTTTCACTAACCAATTTGTCCCAAAAATATTAGAAAATTTCTAGGGTGCATGTATTTATCATTCTGAATCCAATGGTGGTCTCTGTTTGGCCAAAAAATTCCTAAAAAAAGTGCATAGTGCCTAGGGAATTGCGCATAGGACAGTTAAACTGTGTTACAATTTTGAATTTTATGGAAACATTAGCCTCAAAGATTGAGCGATATCTCACTAACCATGATGGTTTTTTCAAAACGGAGAGCAGTTGTTTTTATTTTCAATGTTTGTAACAACAATCTACTCCATTTTCTCCAATTTGATTTTTGTTTGGCCATAATCTTCTCTGCAAAAAGTTGTCTCAAAAAGGATTTTTAACAGGCAGAAAAATAGGCTGTGAAGATGTGAATGGATCTCTCATTTTGTAATACCTGTGTAAAACGTGAGATATGTTTTTGTACTTGATATCTTAGGAACAAAAAATTCCTCCAGTTTCTCAAAATCCATTTTTTTTTGCCACAATATGGTCCGCAAAAAGGTGACCAAACAGGACATTTCTGGAAAATGTACCTTTGAAGAAATTTTCAAATTTTCCCAAATTTCCTCAAGACATTTATATGCTATCATGGATGCGTCAATGAGCAAATCCCAATTACCCTTCTCTTTCTTCTTGATTAGGGTTTGTAGTTCTGGACCAATTCCTAGAAATCAAAGCAGCCCACATTTTTGAACCAAGTGGCAACCATGGGTGAGGGCATTAGTTCTTTAGTGTTTGTAGGATTAGGTCTGAGGATTTTCCCTCCTTTGTGTGGCCTCCTCTCCTACCTTTCATTTTGACTTCTTTTCTTTGGCAATGGATCATTTTGATGGACTAGGAACTCTTTGAATTTACATTTTGATGTTTTGGCATCTTTGGAACACCAAGTTAGCAACTTTGGGATAGTGAAATTATTACATTTGAAAGACATAAAATTACATAATGAAAATATAAAAAATTACATTTGAACTCAAAATTTCATGCTGAAATGAGATATTTTCTTCACAAATCATCTTCGCATAGTGAAGAAAATTTTATTTGGATCACTCTTTACTTGCTGGTCTTATGCAATGAAATGGAGTTTTATTGAACCTTGGAAAGCCTAATGACCTAATGAAACCTTGAAAATCCATTAAAGACCTAATGAGACCTTGGAGGGCTGAATTTCAAGATGACTGATATTGATTTTATGGATGGTGTATAGTCAACAAGGTATGGATATATGCCAGCAAGTAATCAAATTTGTGGAAAGCAGTGATTTTTGGACTTGGGGATACCATTAGTGACTAATTTTTTGCATGACCTAGTTGAAAGATCAAAAATTTTCTGAGTGGTACTCCTAAAATGATATTAAAAGAGGACTTTGATCACTGATGGAAGGATGAAAATACTGACACTAACAACACCAAAACACCTCTCAAGGGTATCCCATGACTCCTTGGTTGTCTTGGCATCTAAAATCAAGGGAATAATGTTTTCATCCATAGATTCTTTTATGCATTTTAATGCAAAGGCATATTTTTGCCTCGTCACTTCCAGATCTAAAAATATCTCAAACATCTCCTGTTGTCTCTTTAGCCTCTTGGATTTTCCCATTTTTTGAGTGTTGGCTCACTGCGCCTCAACAAGTAACACAAATTGTAGACATGACGTCGCTGCTTGGCTTACACAAGAAAGAAAAAACTGTTGGAATTTATTTTTTTTTAAATAGTAAAATGCCCACAATCAATCTTAAAATTTTTAAACCATACCTTGAAGCGACGCGGCTCCGTAAAAATTATTCTGCACTGGTTGTGCCAAAAACAAATCGCTACAAGTATTTACCGGATCGGCGCCGGTATCTACCTTAGAAGTGCGTTGATCATCCCTAGCCTTGATCGGGCTCAAATTTGCGCTGATCCACCCTAGTATTATCCTCAAACCAAAGATTATGGCTGATTGTCCCATTTTTCCTTCAAAAAGAGCACTGATAAAAAAAACTTAAAAATAAAAATTAAAAAAAATCACTCAACTATCAGAGGTTTCTTCTTCTGTTGTTTCTTTGTTCTTATTTTTATTTTTGATCTCTTCACCTGAAAATTAATCCTTTGGATCTCATGCTCACCTCACACTCACTCGCACTCAGCTTGTGCTCATGTTGTTTCTCTAGAGTCTTACACAACATAGCTTCGATCTTCGAACTATGATGCTCTCAAGGAGTCTTACATAGGCTAAGATCTGTCACTTTTAGGAAGGATGCATCTTAAAACTTATGAAATCTTCTGCTACTCTCTCAAAGTGTCTTATGCAGGCTAGCCTCTTCTCTCTGCTTCTCCAACTTCTCTCACATTACTGCTCTCTGAGGGAGTCTTATGCAAACTAGCTCTGATACCATGACAAGAATTGAATATTGAAAGAAATGGAGTAGAGGATTGCTCTTCTCAAGATTATGAATGAGTTAAATAATATTACATCAGATACATCAACATTAAATGACTGCAGTGAGACTCAACTAAAACTGGACTAAGTGAAACTGAACTAGAACACTTGGATGGACGGTTTCGACACCTAGCAGGTGGTTGGAATTAGATTCTCCAACAGTTCTCAATGGACATTATAATCTATTTTATATGGCTTAGTCCATAATAACTCATTCATAATTATTACTATATGTTTG
Organism: Pinus albicaulis; assembly: GCA_034641835.2. Taxonomy (NCBI): domain Eukaryota; kingdom Viridiplantae; phylum Streptophyta; class Pinopsida; order Pinales; family Pinaceae; genus Pinus; species Pinus albicaulis. Next base: position 1,603,698,235 of record CM076582.1, on the reverse strand, counting down.
GAAGTTTTATATTCAAATTAAGAGGTGTGTTTCCATTTTTTGGAATAATCCTCGAATCAAGAAAATTTGCTTGCAAACGCTTGAAGAGTGGGCCACAATAAACCATTGGAATATAATATAAGATATATCTGCTAAGAATTTACATACTCACCCAAGTGTTTATTCGCTTAATTACCTTCTAGTTGCACTCGATGACCATATTGATAATCATTATTGTGGTGACATTAAATAGTTGGACCAGTGAAACTATTATGAAATCAGCTCCAAAAATAGAAGAAAAGAGAGATCAATGCCTTAGAAATAAGCCACTTTGAGGGGGCAACCTCCTTTACATTACATAAATGAAAAATTATTTGATGATACAAATGAAAAAACCTCCTTCTATTTATAGGATTCCATGGGGTCACCATATAATCCTAACAGACCTAACAATAATAATGTAAGGGCACAATAACAACAATAATGGGGTTACAAGAGTACAACAATAACAATTAGGGGGTTACACTAATAACAATAAGGGACTGTACTAGTAATATAGGGACCTAACATGCCCCTATCCTTCAAAAAAGTGTTTTCCTCAATGCTTGAGTAGCTTCGGATACTTCTGTATAAAATTATCATCCTCCCATGTAGAATATTTAGTGGGTAAGTTCTTCCACTAAAGGAGATACTCTGAAATTCATCGATTTCGTAGATGTCTAGTTCTTGTTTCTGTGACTGATTCAAGTTCCAATATGATTTTTCCTTCCTCATAAAGCTTTGGAAATATTGTTTGAACTGGAATTTTGTCACCTATAACCTTCTTTAAGCATGAAACATGGAAAACTAGATGCACTCACGAAGAAGCAGGAAGATCCAATTTGTATGCCATAGTACCAATCTTTTACAACACCTTGTAAGGAACATAGTACTTTTGTGATAATTTACTATCCTTCTTAGATTTCTTGAGGGACATTTGTTTGTATGGTTGTAGCCGTAAAAATACCTAGTCTCCTACATCAAAACTTATCTCGCTGCGATATTGATATGCTTGTTGTTTCATTCGATTTTGTGCCAAATTTAGGTTATCCTTTAAGAGTTGGAGAAATTCTTATTAATCCTCAATGTGATCTTCCATTGCTTGAACCTTAGAATTTTCTCTTAAATATGATGTGATGGATGGTGGATGATATCCATAAAGTGCCATAAATGGGATCAATTTTGCTGCAGTATGGAAGGAACTATTATACCACCATTGAATGACAGGTAACTGTTGGGCTGTATTAATCACTATCAAATGACTAAATAATACACATTAATTATCAATCCAAGGACATATTTTTATTCCATTGACAGTTGCACTGTCTGTGTTGATACACCAACCAAAAGCAATTCCAAAGAAAAGAAATTGTTTCTGAAGTAAATCACTCATGCAGAAATAAAAGGATCTAAAAGACTGGAATCACACTTCAATTAATCTATTCTAGCATGCCACACAACAAGTATCCATCTGGTGTCTCTAATATCATATGTGTAACAACATACAAAGTATTGAAATTGAAGCGGATATATTCACAGCTGAAAAGCAACAACAACACTCTACTAATACATAAACTGGAATACAAATACATACACACAACTAATTTAATCACTGCAATCCCTACTAAGAAGGAGGGCCCTTCCTCCCTAGAAGGGCACAGGTAAAGAAAGAACTTAACAGAAACTAAATTGACTAACGCATGTAACATCAATAACAGGATAATCTTTATTAATCTGAGCACAATTACAGAGCCAAAATAATTTTGTTCTCTGCTAAAATTTCGACCTCTAGGGCTGAGAACTATATAGTGGTTACATCATATAAAATCAAGGGATAGATCAGTCATGATAATCTTATGATTCTCATGCTGATCGAAATAGAACTCATATAGTTATAACCACTTCCTAATAAAGTTCTAACTAGAAAATTATAGATTACAATCAAAACCACCCTTAAACTGTTATGCAAAAATACGATGCTAAAAAAATTCTACAACTATCGTACAGAATCATTGCCACCGTAGTGTAACAACAAAGAAATGTCAAACAATGTGTTTAACGATCCAAGCGCATGTACAATTGTATCGCACCTGTCAAAGAAACCGTAACAAGAGAGTGTAACAACAAATATCTGCTTAGCGTCCGTAACATCGTCACAAAAACACCCCTTAACCGCTCCCGTGGACCTCATGCTCGGGATCTTTGGTGCTATAAATGACATCTGGAAAGACAACATAAAGACCATAGATCTTCTCCTAACATTCATCCTCAATTAGTCATAAAAAGGCATGATATATCATAATAATTGATGAATTTGTAGAGTAATAAAAACAAGGTGAAGCAACACAAGTTAGGATAGAAAGGTAGTAAAAAGAGGAAAAGATACTCCCATTCATTATATTTATGAGGCAAAATAGGAAAACAAGTGTAGGAAAAGTGTACAAAATTGGCACCCAACATCTCACCCCAACTGAAATACTTGCATGTCCTCATGGAAACTCATCCCTCATGGGAATATATATAGTGCAGGCTGGTGAGATCATAAGCACTAGCTGTATCTTCATCTATAGACCTGCACCCCTGTTGGCCATCAACTACTATACCCAGGACTCTGACTCATACTTACTCAATTCATAATTACTCTAATAATCCTCAATTGGTAGCCAGATCAAAGGAAACTTGAATCTCAATCCCAGCCATAAAGCACCAAGGGATTGTATGATCTATGCATAAGCTGGTACATGTGTAACAACCACCACGAAATTCTGAAATGAGAATGGGTCCCTGTTACACAGCATTTTGTCACTGTCCTTGCAATCCCCATCCCGCACATTGGAGGGTCATTTCTCTGACTTATGAATAGTGTCATGCCTTGCAAATAGCATCATTGCATCCCTTTTGATGAAGGAAACATTCTTCTTGTTGACATTTCTCTGAGCAGAGCTGTAAAAATCCCTGTTTTTGCCTTGGCGTGAGTAGCCAGTTCTGCCCTCGCGCCGAAGTGGAAGATTAACACTAGGGCCCGCACCACCTGGCACTCTGTCCTAGTGTAATGCCTGCGCCAAGCTATTTATGAATTTTTTTTTTTAAATAGAGGTGGTGGTTCCTTTCCAACCACCTCCGGGATGAGTCATTGGGAGTGGTTGAACTGAAAAAACCACGGGCCTCCTCCTTTAGTTAGTAGTTTCCACCTCCCTTGGAACACTCCTAAAGGATATGCCTCCCTTCCACCTTTTTAGGGATTCCAACCTTCTCTTTTCCCTCTATATAAACAAGCCTTCTCTCTTTGTGAAAGCTATCTGAACTTGGAGACTAGAGCTGAACGAAGAGAATTATACAGCTAAAGAGCTGAGCACTTTATAGTTGAATAACTGAGATATTGAGAAGGTAGAACAAGGAGAAATACATCAAGAGGTCCCTTATCCCGTTCGAATTCCCCGACAAGATTTGGGACTTGCTTCACCCGAGCCCTGCTGGAGGAGACCGCAACGTCAGAGCATGGTTGTATCTCTTCTTTCTACCTATTAATATAAGTGACTATTGTCTGGTTCTCGTCTTGTGTTTTGTCTTTATCAAATGCAATATGCTAGTCTTCTCTGACTGATTAGTATTTTTTGGATGAAATTAGTATGTGGTATGTGGTTATCGTTTTCTGATCTCTGTGCAGGTGTCCAAACGTGATAAGCAGAAGGGTTGTGACTTGCCTTCGATCAGGAGCGGGAAGTTCTCATCATCACTACGAGAGTCGACGACAGCTTTGAACCATAGGTAGGCCATCTTATTCGCATTCTCTTTCATTCAAATGTCTAGGAACCTACACTCTAGCATGATTCCTTGTTACTAGACCCACCCTAGGGCTAGAGGGATCGTCTCTGTCTGCAGAAAAAATTTACCTACATAACAAGTTGGTGACCATACTGGGTATCAGTGTGAGTTTGTATTTGATCTTGTTGGGTCATTTTTTTTTGTTTTGGTCTTTTTTTTACTTTTCTGGTTGTTTAACTGTGTTTCAAACCCTTGTTCAGCCCCAGAGTGTCAAGATTGACCTCTGCTTTATTGATTTTTTCCCTTTTTCATTGGTTAACTAGCTTGGCATGGTTTTTCCTAAATAGTCGCACCGATTGGCACATGTTTCTTTTGTAGCACTCGAGCCATCGTCTGTTTGGCACCGAATATTGCCTCACAGTGATGCTGGCCCCTGTGAGTTTTTTGGTGTGAGCTTTTCATGAGTTTTTGGTCACTTGTCTTTGTTTATGGGTTCTTCTTAAGAGTAATTGAAGTGTTTTTGAATGTCTTTGATTGCTGGAGACTTGTTTTCCTCAGTTGTTTGTCCATTTCTCATCAGTGTAGCTTGAGATTTTAGGGTTTCTGAGTGCCTTGGTGCACTGAGCCTTCTGTTTGGAGATCGAGTTTCTTGATAAGTTGTCAAATTCGTTCCCTGTTTAATTTCTCTTGGTCTCTTTGATGCTATTGAGTACGTTCATTGGTTGAATGATCATTTCCTTTCTCGTTTTGATTTTTCTTCCTCTTACTCCAAGCACAGATTATATTGCTTGTATGGGTCATTTTTGAGATTTCCCTTTGATTTGAAAAGTTTGTATCATTGGTTTGAGTGTTGTTGTGTTTGTTTTATGTTGGAGGATTCATTTCATTTCAAATTTTGCATTTGATCTCTCAAGCTAGTGTTTAGTTCTGTTTTTCATATCATTTAGTGCATTGTTTTCTCTATTGCATTGAAAAAACAAAAAAATATTGCATTTTTTTTGCTTTGAAAATGAAACTTTCCTTCGCTTAATTTGCATTGTATAGGCTAGGAAAGAGTTTTGTTTTCCGCAAATTGCATTAGATGCATTAGTGGATGTTTTCTCATGATTTCATTATTTGCTACTGCTTGAAAGTTTTTTTTCCTTCTCGTAGATAGCTTTCATTGAATGAAAATGGTATCCTTCTACATGTAGTTTTTCATTTAGGAAGATTTCAGATCCGACATACATTAATGCCCGGAAATTGAAACTTAATCCAAGATCAACGTTAAAATTTATTTCAATTAACCTAAGGCACCATTGGAACCTAATGAAATATTCTAGTGGTCTAAGTTAGAGACATGTTCTGGCATCTTAAACCCTAGTAGCTGTCATTCGCCATCTAGCTTTAGACATCGCTAGTACGGACTTGTGTTCCCCGTACCGTCGAGTATATAATGGGAGACCCCTCTAGATTGCAATCCTTTTATCCATAGGAAGTCGAGTCTGTCGCCCTGTAACCATGATACACCGAACACAACATTCGAGAAGACTACCTACATGTACGTCAAGTCCTTGGTCATTTCTCTTTCATTTTATCACCAACGTGTATATGGAAGTTCACGGAAACTTGGCATACCCTCTTGCTTAGATTACCTGAGCAATCATTTTTTATCTTTACTTACTCTTTAAATTTGAAAAGATCATCGAGCACTTGTCCTTTCGTGCTTATTCAAAATTGAAAGTGACTAGAGTCATCTTTTGCCTGTTTCTTAACTCTTAAAACATGAAACAACGAAGTTTGGTTTCAGTGTCGTAAAATAAACTACCCACGATCACACTCCCTTTATGCAATTTCATTACTTGGCTTGTTTTTGTTTGCCTTGGATTTTTTAGTCTTTGATCGGATCTCTCTTTTTTTCCTTCTTGTTGTGAAATAGTCACAGTGGTGGAACCACTAGTTTCGTCGTCCTCACTCCCTTATAGAGGTAGTCCTTTACCGGATAGTTCATTTGAAACTCCTAAATCCTCTAGGTCTACAGAGCTTCAGCAGCCTATTCTCTCGTCGATCTTACCCTTTGCTACCCGATATCCCGCTAACGAGCCAGTTGAGTTCAATTGGACTCCCTCGGGCGCTTGGTCTGGTTTTGGGGATGAGGAAGAATTCCCTCCTCTTACGTCAAGATCTCCATTTTTAGCTGCTATTATACCTCCTAGTCCCCGTAGTATTTTTGAAGATCTTACAGAGGAGTCATACATGGAAACATCAAGTCCTATTGGCAATGATGGAATTCTTGTTTCTACAGAAGAGTATCAAATTTTTCCTGAAAAGACCCCTCATGTGTCTGCTCAATCTTCACCATCAGTGTCACTTCCAGCTGGATATAGGTATTTGGGTAAGATTATTGATGGTGTTGCATCCATGGCAGTATCTGTTCCATCCAGGAGTCCAGTCCTTCCATCATTAGGACTGTCACCGATGACACCTGCTTCGTCGCTTTCAGTTACATCTGTCCCAGTTCAACCTACTATCTGTGTGACTGCATCTGCGTCAGTCACTCAGTCACTGGCAACCTCTATTGAGATACCTCGTGGCCTCACTTTTGAAGAGTATCTATTGGCTATTCATCAACAGAATTCTTAGGTTTCTCAGCAGCCTCATGCTCCTGTTAATCCGCCACACCATTATGACAAATATGGTAATCTTGTCTATTTTCCCTATCTTACTCCTCATCACTATGATGTTGTCGGTACCCCCATCTATGTGTCTCCTACTCCCCATCATTATGATGAGCATGGTGTTCCTGTTTATGACCCTTATGAAATCATTCCTGAAATTGGAATGACTTATTAGGTGCAACCTCTTGGCCCACAAGGACAACCCTTGCAGGGACAACCTTCGATTCGATCAGGGCTTGCATTTGGTCCTCATGGACAACCTTATGGTACACAAGGCCAACCTTTACAAGGTTAGCCTATGGTCCAACAAGGGAAACCCCAAGGGCCTTCTAGTCAACCTTTATATCAACCAGGACCTTCTTATGGTCCCGGGGGGAAAATATATTTGTCGTAGGGACAACCTTTGTACAACAACCCGGATCATATACTCAAACTAGTCTGAACGTTGTGCAGCAAGGACAACCCTCTAGTCCTCCTCCGGGACAACCTGGTTCATTGCAACCTTCAATCCAACCTGCTCAGCAAGGGAAACCTGGTGGCTCTCATCATCCAGGCCAACTTGATCCATAGGGGTAACCTACTCAACCGGTCCAACAGCCTGCTCAATCTGCTCAACAACAATTTTACTCTGCTTCACAGCAGGGTCCTACCTTTCAGCAACTTGTTTAGTCTGCTCAGTAGTCGGTTTACCCTATTTATTCAGCTCAACAGGGCCCCACTTATCAACAGCTACTTTGACCCCAAGGTGTTTATTATCCTCATGGTCAGTATCGACCAGTATATAGTGCACCTCAAGGTTTTACTTATCACCCTCAATCTCAGTTGCCATATACTCAAAATCAGTATCTTCAGTATCAAAAGAATTATTCAGCTTATTCCCCATATCATATGAATCCTTCGGGACAGAACCCATGGGGGCAGATTTTTTCTCAAATAGGATGGAATGAAAGTTTGGGTTCTTATCAACGACCTGCTATGCCTTTTAACCCTCAATTTCCATTTCTCACTACATTGGAGTTACCGGATGTGTCAAAGTTAACGAATGATTCTATTCTTCATAACCCTTATTGGCCTCCGGTTCCGACTAAGAGTCCTGGTGATTTTCCCAAATTTAGGGCAAGTTCGGAGAAGACCTCCAAGCACATGTTATGAATTACCACTTGTGGTGTTCTTCTAACTCTTGGGTTGACGATTCTATTCGGCTTCATCTTTTCCAATGGACTCTTATTGGTGCTGCTGTTGTGGTGGATTCGACACACGGGTGTACAAAATCATACGAGCTTAGAGAGTATGGTCTACTCTCTAAAATATTGGTAACAGGCAGTATGTGGGGGGAGCTCAAAAGCATAAAACTTAAATGAAATAATATGCTGAAGTATGCTCTGGTTAAAAAACTAAAACTAAAAACACAAAAGAAGCTATATAGAGAGTTCCAAACAGTAATAATGCAAACGATGGCTCGATGGCCTCTTCTTATTGAATGCTTGGAATAAAATAAAATATTACCCACTTGCCAAAGGGCCCCTAGGCAATGGATCTAGGTCTCGATCAAAGGATGTTTTTCTTTCAAGTTTTGCCTCACACACAATGCTGGTGTTGCTTGGGCAACTTTGGCTAGCATAACCTTGTGATCACCATTTTTTCATCTCTTGGTGGGTTTGTATAGGTGAGCTTCAAATTCTCCTTCCCTCCCTTGGTACATGATGGATGGTGACCCAAGGGAGAGGCGTGATTCCATTGTGTGCTCAAATATTCTTTTGTGTGCTCACATAATGTCTAAGGAGGCATTGGTGGTTGTCCTTAGGTAGCTTTCACATAAGGAGTAATTTTCCTTTGCTTGTAGTTGTCCTAGAAAGTGACTTTTTTCCATTTCCAGGAATGCACGCTTTCCGGGGAAAAGGGCGCGCAAAAGATGCTCTTCTCGAAGGAAAAAGCACACATTTCAGCATTTATGACTAGTTCAAATTTGATTTTTCTCAAAACCTTAGAGATTTTAAATAATTCTTGATTCCATAATGTATTCCTATCCTATAAATCCTTGGGCTCGATATTAATTGATGTCATCTTCTGCTGTACTATTTTCCAGTGTTAACAGTTGCCCCCCAATGTGTGAGATCTAGGAAGAACTGTATAACCGAAATACATTATAGTTTCTTTTTTGTATCGTACACACACACAAATAGAGAGAAAGAGAGAAAGAGAGAGAGAGAGAGAGAGAGAGAGAGAGGCCTGCATGTACTTTTGGAATATACAACACCTTGCATCGTTTCCAAGATAACCGTGGCCTTAGGGACCCCCTCCAAGCAGACAAAATATACAAGATATTTACAAAATTTCAATGAGGCGGGCATGTCCCATGCTCGTGATGCTATGGCTAGCTAAACAAAATTGACAGATACATGTGCTATCTATGTCACTACTGAGGTAGTGATGCTGGTGGTTATTGACGTCGACTGGTGATGCCCACAGGGGTGTTTTTTCTTTGATGATAGGTGGAATGTGGTACCCATATGCATAACCTTGGTATGGCATATCATTGCGCAATGTACGCATAGGTACTGGCTGGGACCTTCCCGTGTAAGAATTGTTGTCAGAGACGCTTATAAAGGCACGGGTCTTCGACAGATCTAGATCAAAGTGCAATGGTTTTAAGGTACGATACCATCGTGACATGAAAGCTTTTGCTGTAGTCGAATGTCAAGAGGATCGATGACATCTATGGACAATGATGTCTCCCATAGTGCCACCCGAGGATACCCCTTTGCATGGGGAGGGGTCATCCAAGGTACCGCTTTCTTTTTGGAAAAGAGGTGTTGAGGTCGAAAAAAAGGAAGCCTTAACTGAACCATGATGGGTTTAACATAGGCATGTTGGTGAGCAGTAGCTAAAAACGGATGATAGGGATTTAATGGCTCGGGGCTGAAGTAAACTTGAGCATATTGGTGGCAGTCATAGGTATTTATGATAGGAAAAGTCCCTGGAGTCTGTAGGACTTCCAGGGTGGGTATGAACCAGCTATGATTGTCGTAACGGTACGTGCATGGGGGCTATGAAATAATTCGACCAAGGGAGATGGGGGACTACTGCCATGGGAGAAAAGGTGAAATATGAGGGTGAAGTGGTGAAGGGAATCATTTGCAATTTTTGTACACTTACCAAAAGAATAAAATAATGAGGTTTGGTTTGTACAAAACACAGAGACGGGTACCCCAAAACATGAAAGAGGGTCGCTCACTTGAAGGTGTGAGGATGGTGTTTTGCTGGGGGTAGGGGTCCCATTGGTTGGTCTCATGTGTTGGGTTGATGAAGCGGAGGATGTCGCAGATGGTTTTATGTTGATGGAGGTATGGTGGGCCAAATTCGGTGCATAGAGGTGTGCTTTCATTCTGCTTGTACAACCCGATTGTCCGGGAAGGGGGTTGAGTTTAAATGGTGAACTTGACCTTATGCATGATATGTGGATGGGCATGAGGTGCTTCTTGGACTAAAATGGTATGGCCATGGCGTCACTTGTGGGGTGATGTATGGCCTAATTTGAATGACAATCACCATGGAGGGGAGGCTCTATCGACCATCGCGGACATTTATCATATGCAGGGTGGGGTGATGATAAACGTGGTTGGTTATGAGGACCCTATGGTTTATTTCTGATGGAGAAATGATGTTAGGATATGTAAAGTTTTCTGGGACTCTTTCATGCTAAGGGTAGAATGATACCTACTCCGGAACTTTTAGTAAATGGTGCTGTGAACTGTTTGCGGGTTCTTCCTGCAAAAAAAAACTACCTCAAGTGAAAGAATATTCTTTTCATCCAATATTATTGAGAAACATGAATTTTGGAAAGGAAGATGGGAGGGTGCATACCTGCCGATGCTTGAAAAAATATTTCTTCGGAAAGTGGATGTGGGGCATCGCTTTCGTTTGTCATGGTATATTTATGATGGTGTGACTTACAATTTGCAGAACGAACCTTCTGATCTTCTGTTAGGGACCTCCAAAGTTCTGGAAAAGGGCGATAAATATGGGATTATGGCCCTAATCCTATTCATTTTTACTTGCTGAGTTTTGGGAGATCAGAGGTGATAGCAGAGCCTTTCTTGCCGTTGCGGTAAGCCTGTGTACTAGGGCTTAGCGATATTATGCCAAGGTAACTTCCATGACGTCCTGCATTTCAATTTTTCAGTTTGGTGACACCAGGGGCCGTACAAATTGGGTTTGTACAGCTTTAAAGGAGATTTTTGTCCTAGATTGCGCTTATTTTCGAGGTACAGCCGCGTGAAGGCATGTTGATCCTCCCTTTTTGCATGCAAGGGCCCGCCTGTGAACGAAACAGGCGCGCAATGGGAGGGTTCTTGTAAAAACTTGGGTTTTTGTTGTCCCTTTTGATGTTTCTCCTCTGTACTAATGGGTGCCTGTTGCTTGGCAGGTTGGTGTGGAGAGAATGAGGTTGGCCAAAGATTCGAACCACTCTGGTTGCTGATGCTGGGGCGTGCCGTCAATTGGCCGGATGGGGCCTTCTGAAATTTTCCAAAAACGAGTACCTTTAGTCACAGGACCGACTGTTACGTTATATTATAAAGCATTGGGATAGGAGGTGCAACATGTTTTCCTTAAGGGGGAAAAACTTTATTATCCGTCTAGAGATAGATATTTACTTTATGACCGGATTACTGCTTCAGGGCGAGGCACTGAGGTATCCACTTCCTGCTGGACGAGTGAATATGGACAAGTTCTGAAGGAGGCATTGTGGTGGTGTGCCTCTTACTGAGGGGTGCATCAATATCACCTCAGTGACAGATGTGGCTGAGCGGTGTGCTCTGGCCATTATTGCACGACTAGCGGGGTCGTTTGCACCTCATCGGGCATCGGGCCCACAGGTGGGGGTTTTACGCCATTTGACGAACAAACATTTTTTTTATTTTTCTCGCTTCTGCTTTGATGGTATGGTGTCACAACTGAACAGGGTCCAACGTTGATCCAAATCATTTGCGTACGCTATAATTTTGTGTAGTATTATGTACGAGAGGGTCGTGTTGCTGAGGCTCGTTGCGGTTGTGCCTATTGGGGGACCGAGGGAGCCACGCATGAGAAGGTGGGCTCCGATGATGCCACGAGGCAGTGGTGGCATGGTGAGTCGTTATAGGAATGACACAATGGAGGCCTGGTTTGAGGCCAATCCGTAGATGTTTTTACCATACTTGTATGCAGGAATGGACTTTCAGGGTGATCCAGATATTGGTCTCCCTTTCGTTTATGTTTGGGGCCCACAAGTATGTGCTATATTTCTGCATTTAATCAATTTTTTGTGTACTTGAGTGTTTTTATTGACAATGACATTATTTTGTTTACTCTTGCAGATGTTGGTCAGGTGGGACGTCCAGTGGCCTGACTGGTGGGTCACGATCCTCCACCACGACCGTCAGTTGGTCGGGGGGGAGGTGCCATAGGTGGACCGGGTAGGGGTGCCAGTGGACCTGGTGGGGATGGTGCTGGACCTTCTGGTGAGGGCAGAAGCTCGACTGTAGCTGAGGTAGTAGCTGAGAGAGCTCGTGCAGATGCAGCTGAGGCATGCATCGCGATACCTACAGCTCAGGTGGAGGCTCTAGAGGACTTCCGGGGTCGAGTGGACCGTTTGACCCACGAGATGCTTACCCGAGGTTTTATAGATGAATTCAAGGAGGCATGGCTAGAGACAGTGATGGTCCACGAGAGGGACTACCAGCCTACTCTACGACGGGTAGCTATCGCAGTGGCAAAAGCAGCTTTGGTGGTGGCACCAGGAGCAGTGGTGGGCCTAGGTGCTCCTCTTGATGGGGCACCCCGGCCTAGAGTATATTTGTACATAGGAAAGCACCCATTATGAGGATGCTTCCCTCATTTTTTACGACCTCTATATTTTTTGGCTGGCTAATGGGCTAGTGATATTATTTTTGCACTCAGATACACATATTTTCTGATATATATATGAGAGATCTTTTTGCGGCTCTAAATGGTGTGGTGTCTATTTCAGTTTATTAATTTTGTGTTATGCTGATGGATATATATGTTTTTGGTTTATTATGTATGGTGGTTTGTTCATGATGCATTCTAGTCTAGGATATTGTTAGCTATGTGATCAACTGTTTGGTTTTGATTCCTTGATACATGTGAGAATGTAATATAATCAAATTATCTGCTTAATCTTCTGGCACACAAATATTTTCTAAATAGGTTTGCATCTCTGGTTTCAAATATTTGGTTAAACTGTGAGACTACTAACTGGGAATCTAGGTAGACATGCATATGGCGGATGCCCTAATGGAGGGCCTCGCACATAAGTCCGATAATGACATCATATTCTGCCTGATTTTTGGTTGCTGATCCGATGCACACACCGTTTGAACATAGTGGTGATCGGTCAGGGTAGTAGATGACCCAGGTGGCTGCAGCTAAGTTTTGAGACCATCGCGATGCTCCATCAGCAAATCCGAAATAGGGTTCAAGTTGGTAATCCATGGTGATATTTTGAGCGCATTTAGGTTTTTGGGTCAAAAAATATTTTGGTATTGGGGTTTTTGTGTACTCTAGCTCTAGGGGATAAGGGCTACAGGGGCCCTTATGGGTATAATTTATTGAGGCAAAGGTTGTTGACGGGGTTAGTGAGGTAATTCCCGTCTTGTTCCATCAAGATGTATTCCCCCTGCTGGAGACAATGTTTGATGATATAGGGCCCTTTCCAAAAGGTTTCGAACTTTCCTGGCCCTAAGGCTTCTTTTGTGACATCATAGTGAAGGACTAGATCTCCTTCAGTAAATGAGCGAGGGGTGATGTGGCGGTTTAATGATGCTTTTACCCTTTTCTTATGGGCCTCATTGTGTTGCAGAGATTGTCGCCTATTTTCGTCAACTAGCTCTAGTTGTACTAGGCGTTGTTCTAGAGGCTGGGTGTCATCAAGGAGTTCAATGGTGGTATGAAAGTTTGGTATCTCGCAGAAATCTATGCAAAGGCATAAGGTGCCTTGGTATTTTGTGACAGGAATAAATTAGAATTCCTATGATGAGGAGGTTGTTGAAATCCTATTTTGGGTGTGCGATGACACAAGTCATATGTGATGAATTGTGTCGCAGGTATGCGGCGAGGGAAGGATCTTAGTAATGGAGTCATGTGTGAGTCGATGGTTGGCTTTCCCCCTAGGATATTCAATTCTCGGTAGGTGGAAGCTATTTTCATTACAGAGGTGCCTGAATGCTTGTATAAATGGACATTCCTCCGGTGCGTGATTATGATTGGTGCAAATGGTGCAGGGTATCATAGTGCTGATAGAGTATATAGTGTGAGAATCTACACTACTCGATGTTCCGGATGTGGATGCTTGGGAAGGGTTGGTTGCATACCAGGTCATCTTCTGTTTCCATTTTTGCATCTTAGGTTTAAACTTGCCTCCATTTTTGGTGGGGGGTTGACTTAATTCCGCTCTAGCTGTTGTCATCTTGGGGAGATGCATGCACTTAATTGTGTGATGAAAGTGTGATCAAATTCAGCAGTAAGTATGTGTGATCTTCTCTTGATTAGAGAGAAGTTTTTGAGGAAGAGGCAAGATTATGCGGAGACTATTTGTAAGGGGTTTGAGTTCTCTGCATTGGTTGATTCGGTGATCGTTTAGATCACATAGGCTGCATGTTATCCTAGGCTTGGCCTAGGGTATACATCGTTGGTGTGTGGTCTTATCAGGCTTGACACGCCATTGCGGTGGTGGGGACATTGGGTCGATGATGTATCTTTTATGCCATTCTTGGAGATCGCTCGTCCTCTTTTCTACGACATTAATCATGTCGATACTGGGACGGATCCATGAGACATAAGTACAATGTCGGTCATAATGATTACCCTCACATATCAAGCAAAATTTCCATGATGTGGGGGTCCCATCATGCATGGTCTGAGGCCAGGCAGGGTACCATCGTCGCAATGCTACTAAGTTAGGGCAGTGGACTACTATATGGCTTGTCTACTTTCATAACGTGCATGCAGGTGGGTTTCATGAAGTGCCTGTAGGGGTAACTATGGGTTCCCTGCTAGGCCGTTCTTCCGCTGTCAAGAACATGATAGACCCACTCATCTCCTCTGCTTGGGTCATGGAGCTGCCGATGGATTCGGCATCCATATCGTCCTCTCAGGAAAGACGAAATATGGCTGAGCGGAGGCTAGCAAGGGCTAGCCGGAAGCGAGGTATGTAGTGACAATCCTCCAATACGCGATTGTCGGCGCATAACGGGCATGTGAATTGGGCTTCCCATAGCCCCATGTAATCAACTCTTTCGATTGGATACCATCTGTGAATGAGTTCCAATGCAGCACACTCTTCGACGTAGTGGCCACGTTCATCGCATAGCGTGCAATGTATAATGGGCATTACTGGGGGGCACTCTACGTATCGGTGCTCCTCTTGTAAGTATAAGATGGTACTCAGCTCGTCATTGATAGACTGGATGGAGGGGTCCTCTTGATAGGATCGCTCGATCGCGTGTAAGGCATCCCTATACCGTGGTATTTCTGGAAAATGGTGGGTATAATGCCCATAGGTGTCACAGAGGGCGCATGCGTGATTGGTACGTAGTGGTTTGCCTATACTTTTCGTGGCAAGTTACTTTTTATGGGAATGTTGGTTTTAAGTGCCTGCCTCATAGCCGAGGAGTGGTTTTAATTTGTCCAACTCTGGGCATATGTGATTACGGTGTGCTGTGACATCACATATAGTGCAGGCTGATGACTCCCTCTGCATGGTGGGGGTCACCACTTTCTTTCCTTTCCTGGCAATTTTCTTTATCATGGTCGCTGGTTTCGCAGTGGGGATTTCCCTTGCAGGGGCGGTTTTAACTACTACTTGGGTAGGTTGGGGCTCCTCGAGACCGGGGGGCTTTAGCCCAAACGTATTAACGTTGGTATCTGGTGTTCCTGAAGGAGGAGAGAGATACCACACTAGGAATGCCAATGATATATTGGGTAATACCAGTGTTGCCAAGACCTGCTGGGAGGTGAAGCCAGGAGGTGGGTAGAGGAAAGGAGTTTGGGAGGTAGCATAGAATAGGGAGGCTAAAATAGCTGATGCCTCAGTGTCGTTACTACTTGATTATATGTCCAAACTAACCTTGGTGCTTGATGTGGACATCATGCATACTGGGGCCCCTGCGGCATTGGGCGATGCCTCAGGGATAATAGGAGGATCTCCTAGGAATGACCCTAGGATGGACGACGGTTTGAACTGGCCAGGGCCATATTCTTGATACCGTAAAAGAACATCTTTGGTTGTATCTACATAGGGTGGAACCATATCTGTGTTGGTCAAGGGAAACTTTTTAGTGTGCATCACCTGGTCTACCGTGATGATTCGATCCTCGTGGGGGAACATCATGATGTGGAAAATGGAGGATGCTATGGCAGACATGGTTTACATGTAACTCCACCCAAGGAGTATATTGTAATCCAAGTGAGCATCCAAGACTTCGATGTATATGTGGACCGTCTTGCCAGCTAAGCAGATCGGAACATTTTGGAAGGGACGACCGTCGTATGCTCTTAGTGTGATGATGGAAGGTTTGAGTTCGGGGGCTCCTAACTTCTGCCATACATTCTTTGACATGATGCATGTGGATTCACCCTCGTCAATGACACATCGGTGAATAGTGATATTCTGTACCGATACTGGTATCTGGAAGGCGACCATGGAGGGAAGCCTAGGGGTGGCTTTGTCTAAGTCAAAATCCATCATGTGCGTGTCAGCAGGGTCAACGGTGCCTAATGCAGAAAGTAGGGCTTTGCATTGCTTCGGGCATGACTGAAGTACCTCCAAAATGGACATAGCAGTAGGTGACTGAGCTAAATCGTCTACGATGCTATAATTTTGGGCTACTTTGGAGTAGTTACCTGCTCACCTATTAGGCCCTTTTACCATTTTTGGCAATGGTTCCAAAGGAATCTGTTGGTGTCACGTGTTTTGATAGTTTGGCAAATCAAAAGACAAGGCAACATCAGAACAAATCTTTAGAGTTACAGGATCTAGTCCTCCTGTTCTCAGAGAAGGATCTCTCAAATGTTTGTTTGCAAAGGTTTATCTTGTGTGCTTAGAGTATGGATTTTAGACTAGTTATTAAGGGCAGGTGTTTGATTGTTTGTTTGGTTGGATTGATACAACAGAACATGAAAGGCCTAGGAAAGATATATAGAATGGGGAAAATTTTGGTTCATTGGGAAAATGGAGTCAAAAAGAGGTCATAACATACTTATCAATGGATATGGGATATCAGAGGGCAAATCTAACTTGGCCACATGATCCTTTAGTTTTTGGAATGAGATGGACATCAATGATTTGGAAAGAGAAGTTTAATTCTCAACAAAGGGAATTTGAAAACACAATTTGAACAATAAAGAGTTTTTTGATAGACAGGGCTAACCATGAATTCTACAAATCACACATTTAAGTAGACAATGATTTCAAAACATCTTTTAAAATGAAACCTAAGATTCAGGGAACACCCTATTTCCTCAAAGATTTTATTTCAAATGACTTAGAAAACATAAAAGATTCGCTGATAATTGCAGTCATAGAAGGGGGAACACCTAACACATCTATGATTACAACTACAGAGACCTTTAAGACAACTGTTTAAGCAAGGACAAAGGGCAAGATCAGAACAAACCTCCTTGACTCACTGTAAACAAGAAACTTCGAAGGGAGACTTCAATAACAGTTTTTAAGTGGCAGCAGACAAGCAGGGAAAACCATAAATCATGCTGAAACCAACTATTCCAACTATTAAGGAATAAACAAGCATGAAGACTAAAGAGAGAGATTAAAGACTCTAAAATACTTCAGCAGAAGAAAACATAAAATAGTGAAGGATGAACAGGTCTAAGGTGCTTCCAGGAGTCATTTCTTAGCCTAAAACTTTCAACTTACTATAGTAAGAAATTATGGAACATAATGAAAATAGGGGAAAACATAAAACAGTTCAGAATACTTCACCAACAGCCAAGCTCATGTATCCAATGATAGAGCCTTCATAGTAACAAGCATGCAATAACATCATTAGGGCTTCAAGACTTCAATTTCTTCTTCAACTTCAACAGACTATGTATTATTTTAGAGAGTTCCAATATTACAACTAGTGATCAACCAACCCCTCACTCATCTTCTTCAGAAGTATATATAGAAGAATGAGGAGGTGAGATCTGATAAAAGATCTCAAAAACTAATTAATACAGACTTAAATGGCTTCTTGGCCTTTGGGGGCTCAATGAAGCAACTTACATAGGTGTCCTCTATATAAAATCATTTACATTAACTATTAGGTTTGCTGGAAAGAATTTGTTGACTTGAAGGCTCCTTGTCATCCTTGTAATAACTTCTGCTGACAGCTACAATAAGTTCCTTTGGTTGAAATAACTGTTCAGCTGTATTGATGCAAAATATCTCCTGGTCTGGTAATAACTTCGACCTTCTTTGATTTCTTTGAGGCTGCAGGTGGCTCTGCGGCGACTGGAAGTTTTAATTAGCCCCTGAGGTGATAGTGGAGGTCTCTTTTCCGATAAAAAAGTCATGATTTTCTTTTAAAATGTGGTTTAGGCTTCTGATAATCCATTTTTAGCCATAATCCCCGTAGATTTGTCCTCAATTTTCTGTCTTGACATATTTTGTCTTTGGCACTGATACTTTCTAACTGTGCCTAATTTACTGTGTTTTTTGCTGGTATATAGGGCTGCGCAGGGGTGATATGGCATCAATGCCTCATGAATAATCAATGAAACGTGAATTCAAAACCTGCAAATGATTCTTTTTGATGGATCAGAGGCAGGAGGATCGTCACCTTCTACCTCTGAAATTTCTTCAGAAATGGCGAAAAAACCATTTAACCCTGCAAAATATGAATAAATATTATGAAATCATGCATGTATGGACTAACTGCTTCAGAAGGCACATGGAGGGAGCATGGCCGTTGGATGGCATCATCCAAAGGTCGAGATTGATCAGAGGAATTCAAAGGGAAGGCAGAAAAGGAATTTGAATCAAAGCCGGCAATTGCGCGGAGATCGACAGTCGAGAGCGGAGGCTAAAAGTCAAAGAAAAGGAATCAGGGTGATGAATTATGGGCTGTCGATCTACAGATCAGATTGATGGTAGAGATGCTTTAATGAATGTGCCATATCCCGGTTAACCATCAGGCTCCTTCGGTGAGAGATCACCGTTCGATGAGCGGCCTCAGATCGGACGGTGGACATCAATATCGCGCCGGGTCCACGTCCGATCTTTAACGCGCGATGGACGACAGTTTTATGAACAGTGCCCAGGCCACGTGTCAAGTGGTGTATGGAATCGCTGCCAAATAAAAAATACCGCCCCACTCCTAAAAGCGGTGCGATGGATACCGCACGGTTTTGCAGCAGTGAGTGGATGGCGGGGACCGCCGAGGCGGGAGATTTCGCGCCATCGATCTGTGGATCAGATCGACGGTGGAGATAGCCTTGAACTTTGGATCGACGGAAAATTATAATATAATAAAATTCGTCAGATTTAATATATAACCAAAGGTTTAAACTTTGGGCGAACATAATTTATATTCAAAATGTCTTGGCACCCGACTGCGGGGCCTTTGGGCGCATGGAGAAACATATGACTGGGGGTTAAAAAAGAGGCACTAATCACAATTGGGAAACACGATAAGCACTTGGCTGGTGCTCGGTTCCAGCACCAGGCCGTATGGAGGGGAGGGCTAATGACTTAGCCCAAGGGGGCTTAAGTCCATAATATGAAAATGTGATTTTAGGCATTTTTCAATGATTTTCAAAGGAGTTGGTGGGTTTCGATAAGGCTAAGAAGGGGTCTTAGACCTTATCAAAGGGGTTTTGATGAAGGGAAAAGGGGAGAAAACATGAAAATGAGGGATATTCGTGGGAAATGGAGGGGTAAAATGAGGTCAATTTTGGAAGAAGGGGGAAAAGGAAAAAGCTGCTTGCAGTAGTTTTTTTTTCATGGAATGACAACAAAATCTCTGAGTTGAAAAGGGGAAAAGCAATGACGATTACCCAAAGGATAGGATATTATCAAAAATACTTTAAGCACCAACAATTTTAGTAATGAAATTGTTTCTTGAAGGCTATCCAAAATCATTTAGCCACCACTTGATATAACAGAATTTATAGGTGGATAACAGTGGCTCCACTTGGGGATGGTGCCTTTTTGGAAGGCATCAAGAATTTTAGACTTGGATTCTCTGGGAGGCTGATCAATTGCCTCATCCATTGGGTTGCCCTTCCTTTGCTGGGATGATATTGTTTTGAAAACATATTAGCAGCCATAAAAACAATGGATCTTCATCAATACAATCTTTCTACCTACCCAATCCTACTGATCTAAGATTTTTTCTTCATTAGAGTGCACTTGGATTGACAAACTCTTTCACAACATTTTATTCTTTTTGAAAGTAGGAAATCTAATCTATTTCTACTCCTTATTTCTCCATGGAATTAGATTAAACAGTTGAGTCCATATGATTCTCTACCTAATCTATTATCTGTTGGGATTAAACTGTCCAATAGACTCTATTCTCTAATTTCTAAAACATAAATTTAAAAATAGTCAAGTCAAGATTAAGTTGTTTGACTTGCTATGATCTATAGCATAAAAACCAGCTGCACATAGACATTTATTTTGCAGAAAATTTAAAACAAAAATGGAAGGTTTGAGATCTGAGATTTAAAACATTTCCTTCCTCTTTTCTATAGCTCTGTTTTGACTCTTACTTGAGCTGTATTTCCTTTGCTAACTGGTTCAGATTTTGAGCTGATTAGAACCAGATTTTTACATCCTTTGACTCAAAACTTGAAACAGATTTGAGTCATTTTCTTTTTGGAAACTCCGGTTCAGATTTGAGCATGTTTGAACCTTTAATTTCTATCCTAAACTATCTACTAATAAGCCAAGATTAAACAGTTTGGCCAATCGAATTCACTATCCTATCAACAGAAAATTCAATGATAATTAGTCAAGATTAGGCTGTTTTACTAACTAGAAGTGTGTTCTTCAGGAGTGGCTTTTAAGCTTGCACACTTTCATATTTTTTTCTCTTTTTTGGTATGGGGTTGTACCTCTCTTGTTTTTACAATCTGCCCTCTTTTCTTTCTTTTCTTTGTTTTTGTATTTTAGATTTTTTTCCAACTTTGAATGCAATGTCTAGACTATGATATTTACAATGAAAAATAAAATGCTTTAAACTCAAGAATCTTGGCAGAAGTAATTCTTTAGCATCCTACCATTGACAGGACCCCCATATAAGTCTTCTCCATTTAATTCTTTCAGGAAAAATGCATTGTGACCCCTCTCAGCATGAATGATATAGGGAACTTCCACAAGTTCTCAAACTTGCCATGTTTTCCCTTCTCTTCTCTTCTTGAATCCCATTTAAGAACAACATTTCCAATTTGGAAATTGTTTGCCTTAGTCCTCTTATCAAATAGCTTCTTCATATTTTCTTGGACTAACTATGTTCTTTCATAAACTTCTTCTCTGGTCTGCTGTAAATGGATGGTTTGATTGATTCTCCTCTGCATATCATTCTCTTCAACCTGCAATTCTTGAAGGAGCTTCATGACTGGCACTCCCAACGAGGTGGGAAAAACTGTGTCCAAGCCATAAAATAGCTGATATCGGGACATATTTATTGATTTCTTTGTAGTTAACCTATCAGCCCATAAGGCATGAACCAACTTACTGTGCCATGATTTCTGATTTTTTTCCAACAAATTTTTAATGATATTGATGAGGCTCTTGTTGGAAGACTCAGCTAATCCATTTCCTTGGGGATAGTAAGCAGTATAATGGCCCAAGGTTATGTGGTATTTTTAACAGAAGTCAACCATATTTTTAGATTTAAAAGCAGCAGAATTGTCTGTTATGATTTTTCGGGGACAACCAAATCTGGATAGGATATTAGTTTCAAGAAACTTGATAATAACGAAGTCATTGGCATTTATGGAGGGTATAGCTTCTATCCACTTGGTAAAGAAGTTAGTGGCCGTGAGGATCCACTTATGTTGAGCTGACGAGGATGGGTGGATTTCCCCAATGAAGTCCAACCCCCATTGTTGAAAAGGTGCCTCAACTCTGATAGGATGTAAGGGTAAGGGAAGGAGTTTTCTCTTGCCATCAAAGATTTGACACTTATGGCAAGACATGACCAACTTCTGAGTGTCTGGGAAAAGGGTAGGCCAATAGTAACCTGATCTAAGAATTTTGTTTGTTGTGGCCTTCCAGTAGAGGTGTCCTCCACATTCTCCGTCATGCAACTCATGCATGATTTTCCCTGCATCATCTTCAAGTAAACATTTAAGCAAAATTCCAACAACATTTTTCCAATATAACACCCCATCTAAGATGCAAAAACTCAAAGCCTTTTGTTTCAAAAATCTAGCTTTAGTTTTAGACAAAGAAGGAGGGGCATTTAAATATAAAAGCACATAAATAATTTCAGCATACCAAGGAGAATTCAGAAATGTTTCTTCAATAAAAGGAGCAGTATATTCTTCTACTTCTTCCAACACATCTACCATATTCATGTCTAGTGCTTGGAAGTTAGACTCAGCCATAAGTTTTGCTAATCCTTGCCCCTTAACTAGTTTGGTGGGCCTGATTTCTAAGTCATATTCAAGAATAGTTGCAATCCATTTTCCCCTTTTACCATCAGGGTCTTGACTTAGAATGTCCTTGACAACAGTATGTGGAACAAAAGCAATTATGTGAGAGTGTAAAATATAGACCCTAAAGTCTTTTAATGCTTTCACTAATGCTAAGGCTTGCTTTTCCATGATGTTATATTTGAGAGGAGCATCTCTTAAGGCCCTACTAAAGAAAGATATTGGTTGTTCTTGCCCCAAATCATTCTTTTGAAGTAAAACTGCAGCTATTGTATGCTCAGATGCAAAAGAAAAGATATAAAAGTCTTTGGTGAAATCTGGACTAATCAGGACTGGTGTTTGAGTAAGAGCTTGTTTGACCAGTTCGAATGATTGTTTAGCTGGTAAAGTCCATTTTACACCGACATATTTCTTAAGCATGTTTGTAATGTTTTTTAATAGCTCAGCAAGATTAGGAATAAACCTCCTCAGAAAATTAATCTTTCCGATGAAAGATTGCAATTCTTTGAGGCTCCTTGGATGGCTGATCTGCAATATGCCATCTATCCTTGTAGGGTCTATTTTGATTCCCTCTTCCGAAATTATATGGCCAAGAAGTTTACCTTCTTGGAGACCAAAGAGTGTCTTCTTGGGATTCAATGACAAGCCAAATTTCCTACATTTCTCAAAAAAAATTCTGAGATGAATCAAATTTTCTTTATTAGTTTTTGAGAAAACGGTTATGTCATCAAGGTAAATGATAATGAAATAGCCAATGTCTTCAGAAAAGGCTATGTCCATGGCCCTTTGGAAGGTGGCCCCTGCATTCATCAATCCGAAATGCATTTTGACATACATAAAGGTGCCCCAAGGTGTGGTAAAAGAAGTTTTGATTTGATCACTTGGGAGCACTAACACCCGGTTGTAACCCGAGAACCCATCTAAGAGGGAAATCCTTCTTGACCCAAATACCCTTTGAAGTATATGGTCCATCTTGGGTAAGGGGTAGTTTTCTTTTAAGGAGGCTCTATTTAAATTTCTGAAGTCAATACAGAGCCTGATTTCCCCTATTTTCTTTCTAACAGAAACTAAGTTTGATACCCACTCTGAAAATCTAATGGGTTCTATGATCCCAGCATCATGCATTTTTTCAATCTGTGCCTTAACTATAGGTAGTAAGAGAGGATTTATTCTCCTTAGTTTTTGCTTGAAAGGCTTTTGATTTTCCTTCAGGGGAATCTTGTGCTGGATGATGCTGGTATCATATGATTTCAGGTCTTTGTATTCCCAAGAAAACACATCTTTAAACTCTTTGAACAGCTCTATGTATTGCATTATTATGTGAGCTGGGAGAGTGCTGGATAGTTTGATCATCTTGGGTTCTGATAGACTTCCTATGTTATGCTCTTCTACGTTGGTTTCCACTGGCTCCATTCTTGGGTCTTTGGCTACATCGTTAAAATCGAAAAGGTGTTCTAAAGGTGTGAGACCTCTTGGAATTTGATCATTTTTTCATAGTAAGACTTCCAAGTCTTCTTGGTCTGCGTTGTCAATTATCTCTGCTTCAAAAGGATTCTCATAATGATTTATATCAGCAGAATATGTCATTTCAACTTCTGGGATTTGTTCAATATACAAACAATTTTCTTTATGGCTGGTTTCTGATATTGGTATGTTGAAATCGTCTTCCGATTTCAAGAAATCATCTATGTGTTTGTCAGATTCAAAAACTTGCCAGTGATATTCGTTATCAGGCACAGCGAGCCTGTGTTTTACCTTTACACGGAATTGTTCATTTATCTCAGGTATTTGGCAGTTGCTGGCATTGAAGGCAAGCTCATTTTCTAGATGTTTCAGTGCTCTAGGGATGAAAATGAGTTCATATTTTTCAAAGGTTTTCAATAGATCAAGGGCAGCATTTCGAGATTCCCTAAACCTTGGATTTCTAGCTGAGTATTCTCCTTTGATTTGTTTTATGATAAGTTCATAATCCCCTAAGATCGATATCTTATGGGCTTCTAATTGCTTAAGCAATTGTAAGCCTAGGAGAAGGACTTCATACTCAGCGATATTGTTAGTGCATGGGAAATCCAATTTGTATGAAAAACTTTGATTCGTATTTTGAATCCAAACACCTACCCCTGCACTTGTTTTGTTACAGGATCCATCAAATTTTATTGTCCAAAGTACATTTGCCTCATTTTCAGTTTCTTGTTGCTGTTGATTTTCAATGTTTTGAATTTGATTGAAGGGAAGATTTGATCATTCTGGTGAAGTGATTGGGTACATGTTTTCCTTATCTGGTTGGGTGGTTTTATCTTTGTTATATAAGATAAAGGAATCTAAACATGATTGAATAGAATAGATTGGAGTGTTGTTTGGTTTGTCTATGTTTCTCACCATGTACTTCATGTGAGATTCCCTGTATAGTCTTCTGTTTTGGTCAAAAACAGGGATGGTGGCATAAGACATGTCCATTTGAAGGCTTCCCTTAATTTTGGCTCCCCAAGATCTTGATAAGAGCATGCCATTCTTAGGGGGAATGTCAGCTACAACTATATCCATTACTAGACTCTTAGCAGGGATTTGAGCTAGATTAATGCATAAATCTTTGATTAAACCCAAACATTTGACTCTTCTTGAGTCAAAGGAATACAAATCTTTGTATGTTTTAGTAATCTCTAAGCCTAAGCTCTCCATTACCACCTTGGGAATTAGATTGTGTGAAGCTCCTAAGTCTAAGATGGCATTGTGTAAAATTTTCTCGTGTACGTTCAAGCTAACATAGAAGGGAGGGACAACCCCGTCTTGGTATTTTCCTTCAACTTTTGGACCAAACAACAATTCAGGTTTTTCATCTATCAAGTTCAAGGTGTCAGTATCACTTCCTAAGTTCAAAGCTTTCAAAATTTGGTTTTTGTACACTTCTTGGGTTACTAGTTCATCTAGGGGAATGGCGATTTTTATCTCAGCAATCTCTCCCTCAAGGCTGAAAGGAATAGTTGACTTGTTGACATTTACATCTGGCCTTTCAATTGACTTCTTTTCAGCAACTTTGATTTGTTGAACCTTGTTTGGACTGGTAATTGGGACAGTTTTTTTAGGACTACTAGCTGAAGTGCTAGGGGTACTCTGTTCAACATTTGGCTGGACACTTTTGTCTTTGTTTAAGTCTAGTTTCTTGGCCAAAATGTTGGTTTTCTCTGCTGTCTTTTTGGGATGGTTTTCTGCGTTTTTCTTGACAGTAGTGTTAGTGTTCTTATCCTTTGAATTATCCATGCTTCCCTTGCTCCTAAGATCATACTGTTTGTGTACCTCCATGATTGCATTTTCAAAACCCAATCTATAGTCATCAGAATCTTCATAGGTGTTTGTATTTTGATCATAAGAGAAGAAACCTTGTTCTTCCTCAGTGAGGAAAACATCATCCCCACTGTCTGATCCAATCAAGTTTACATGAGATTCTTCCAACCTTTCCAACTTCCTATCTTCCTCATATTGATCTACATAGTTCTGTTGGAAGGGAGGTCTAATCTGTTGGTCGCTTTCCTTTTGCTTGTCTTGATTGTTTTCTCTTCTATAATTCTGATTTCTATTTTTGTTTTGATTGTTTTGAGGTTCTCTTGGTGGCAGTCTCTCATTTAAATTGATATTTTCAAGCATCCTCTCCATCACCTTCACTAGGTTGTCAATTTTTGTGTCAGAAGCTGAGGTTGAGGGTAGTAGGTCATCATTATAAGTTACCCTCTTCTCTAATCTCAACCTATTTCTTTTCTCGATTATGTTAGCTTCTACACTCAAAGCTCCTTTCTGCATATCTTCTAAGGTTAAGTAATCTCTCCCCCTTAACTCATAAGTCATTTCAGCATCAAGGCCTTCGGGATACCTTACCAAGGCCATGCCTTGAGGAGGTTTCATGTGAGGTGGGAGAACATTGTAAACGCTATTGAACCTAGTGGAGTAATCATGGACACTCTCCCCTTTATTTCTCTTGAGGCTGCTATACTCTGCTAGTATTTGGAGAGGGTTCCTTTTGAGTTCCCATTTGTTGATAAATGTTTGATGCAAGGCAGGGAGATCATTTATGCTATTAGGAGGTAAGTTTTTGAACCATTTCTTTACATCTCCTCCTAAAATTTGGGCGAAGATCCTCATCTTCACAGTTTCTTCTTCTATCTCCATGTAATCAAATGCATCTTCCATCCTATCTACATGATGTTGGGCTGTTGTAGACTCTTTTCCAGTGAAGTGAGGGATTTTAGATTGGTAATCATTTGGTAAGGGAAGTAGAGGTTGTGGTAACACTAATGGGGCATACCATGTTTCCATGGCTGGAAATAAGGGTGGATTTACAAGAGTAAAAGTGGGTTGAACATGTTGGGGATCTGTAATCAGCAAGATTGGCAAATTCCGATAATAGAAACAACATAATTTCAACCACTTTGGGATTCTAGGATCTAGCCCTCCTGAATCCGGAGAGGGATCTCTCCAATAAGTGCAAAGATGGATTTGTCTTTGAAGTTTGGGGTAATGATATTAGGCTAGTTATGAAGGCCAATGGTTTGTTTTGTTTTTGGATGGTTGAGCACGATTACTGTTTGAGGTGGAAAGTCCTAAATGCAAGGAGTTTCAAAGGTGAGAAGTTGCAAGCAATGAGAGTAAGCTTCGGCCAAAAAGATAGATAATTGCAGGTTTTAGTTCATTGGGCTATGGAGTCATAATAGGGTTTAATTGGAATAGCAAGAGGCAAGAGTGGTCCATGGGGCAAGTCATCTATGTCTAAGGATCTCTTTGAAGTTTGATTTATGGAATGAAATGATACAACAAGTAGGAGAATTAAACAGATGAGGAACAAAGAGCAGCCCAGGATCTGGTAAGTACTTCTAAACTAGCCAGCCTTTGATACACTTTCAATAGAAAACACTTTAAAACAAAGGGAAACTTGAAGGCAACTTTTGGAGTAGAAACTAGTGGGTCGGGCTCACCACAAATCCTCTCCTAGCTTTTCTTTACTTGGTTACTTTCAAGACAAACACAAAGATAACACAGGATGGCCTAAGATCTGGCAAGTACTTCTAAACTAGCCAGCTTTTAACACATTCCAAGGGAAACATTCAGACAGTTTTGGAGATGAAACTGGGACCAGGGCTCACCATATCTTCCTCAGTTCATCTTTACTAAACATATACTGAAAATAAAATTTAAGAATAACATTTAGCTAAGACAATAAGACGAGGGAACACCAACATTCCTATGCTTGAATTGAACAAATCATTCCCAAATAACACAATTTAGAAGAAAACATTCAGATAAAGATTTTCAGTCAGAGAAGTATACTGATGTAGAGTAGGTCCTAACTCTATGCATGTTTTTATTTATAAGAGAAAATGGAACACAGTGAAAGCAGAAACAAAATAACGAGTTACAATGAGAAAAACATCACCATTGACATAGACCAGGATCCCATAAATCAGCGTGTATTAATGCTCCAAACCAGTTACATCTTTAAATCTAGTGCTTTATTTTAGCAACAATCTACACATCACAGCCTAACCTATCTATCACCAGCAGAGCTCCAAGAGCCAGTGAATACTATTTACAATCAGAAGTTTCCAACTCAATTACATTATAATGTTCAGTGACCTTGTCAACCAACCCCTCTCTCATCTTCTGCAGTAGTATATATAGAAGAATGAGGAGGTGAGATCTGATAAAAGATCTCCAATTACAATTAATACAGACTTAATGGCTTCTTGGCCTTTGAGGGGCTCAATGAAGAAACTTCATACATATCCTCTGTATTAAATGATTTTCATAAATATTTAAGCTTGGTGGGAGCTTTTGTTGACCTTTGAGGCTCAGTGTGGCGTCGAAGTAACTTTGCAGATGTTTGTCATTAATTTGCCTATAGAATTTAACTTTTGGCTGTGTTGTGAGGAAGATATCCGGTCCTGATCAATAAATTCAGCCTCTGATTGAATACGTTGAGGCATAGGTGGCATTTCAGTAGCTGGGAGGAATCAATTTGCCTCAGATGTGGCGGTGGAGGTGTTCCTGTTGATAAAACACTTAAGATCTTCTTTAAACTGTGTTTTAAATCAGGGATTAGGATTTTGATAAGAATTCTTAGCCATGATCCCCGAAAATATGTATTCCATCCTCTGTCCTGGTTCATTTTGATCTTTTTCACTGATACTCTCTGACTGTGCCCGATTCATGGTTTTTTTTTTTTTTGGTATGCAAGGCTGCGCAGGGTTATGTGGCATCAATCCATTATGAATTATTGATAAAATGTGGAGTCAAAACCCTTTGTTGATTTTATTTGATGGATCAGAGACAGGAGGATGATTATCCTCTGCCTTTGAAATTTCTTCAGTCCTGGCAGAAAAATCACTTGAAACCCTACAAAATACGAACAAAATTATAAAATCCATGCATATATAGATTTATTGCTTCAGAAGGCACGTGGAGAGAGCGTGGCCATTGGATGGCATCATCCAACGATTGGGATTTGATTAGAGGAGTCAAAGGGAGGGCAGTAGAATCTGTTAAATCAGAGTCATCAATCGTGCAGAGATCGACGGTCGGGAGAGGAGGCAGAAGGTCAAAGCGGAAAACATTGACCGGGTGATGAATCTAGGAGATGAAATATGGGCCGTCGATCTGCAGATCAGATCGACGGAGGAGATCTATTGAAAGCCGCACCATGGGCTGGTTAACTATCAGGCATATTTGGTGAGCGAAACCCATCGGATGGGCGGCTTCAGATCGGACGGTGGATGCCAATATCGTGCGGGGTTCACGTCCGATGTTTAATGCGCGATGGACCAAATTTTTGCAAACAGTTCCTAGACCACGTGTCAATTGGTGAGTGGAATCGCTGTCAATCGGAAGAAACCCGCCCTCCACTCGAAGGCGGTGCGATGAATACCACACAGTTTTGGTAATGGTGAGTGGATGGCGGGGACCACTGGGGTGAGGGACTCCGCATCGTCGATCTGCAGATCAGATCGACGGTGGGGATAGACTGAGGCTTTGAACCGGCGGAAATTTAGAAAATAATTAAAAACGTCAAAAATAATATATAAACCAAAGGTTTTACACTTCGGGCGGATATATATAATATTCAAAATGGCTTGGCGCCCGTCTGTGGGGCCGTAGGTTACATGGAGGATCATATGACTGGGGGTTTATGCAGGAAGGGCCTAAGACCCATATATGTCCAAAATGTGGGTTTTTATGGTTTTTAATGGTTTTCAAGGCTAATAATGGGCAACGATAGAGAGGAAAAAAGGGGGAAAAAGGCTAAAATGAGGTAAGTTTGGAAGAAAGGGAAATTGGAAAAGGTGCTTGA
The DNA here is from genome assembly GCA_034641835.2 of Pinus albicaulis. Lineage (NCBI taxonomy): Eukaryota > Viridiplantae > Streptophyta > Pinopsida > Pinales > Pinaceae > Pinus > Pinus albicaulis. The sequence goes on along the minus strand of CM076582.1, from coordinate 1,603,668,796 downwards.
AGCAGTATTCTTCCTTGGGAATCAGTAGGATTTTTTAGTGTAAAATAAACCAGCAGTGAAGATTACGGACAGAGGCAGGAGGCCTCCAAGAGTCTTCAAGAGCCAACACTTTTTAGTAATAAAATTTGTTCCTTGAAGGCTCAAAAAGTCTTAGCCACCTTTTTCTATAACAAATTTTATAGGTGGCTAACAGAACATGAGTGTTTTGAACAGTGGTAGTATGGATTGGAGTGGAAGAAACGCTTGGGCCAGCAAACTGATTTTTAGCAGACCTGTTACGGAAAAGGCTAAAGTGATGAAGAAGCTGGGAATCAGCAGGAGTGGAAGGTGAGGCTTCTCTACTAAAGCTCTGTTGGAAATCTGCAAAGTTAAGGTCAGTCTTTTTTAAGTCACCTTGAGATCTAGTTCTAAATATTTTCTGTGTATGATGTAAATCAAAGTGTGAATCCTCTATGATAACAAGGTTTTCAGTGACAGAGTTTGTTCTTACGAGGCTCCTATTAGCAGCTGATTTTCCAGATTTAGAAGTCTGCCACAGAATTCTCTCAGGATTTTCAACGGTTAAAGGAGGATTTGGGTCTGGATGGGATCTAGTGTTGGTCCTATGTGAAGCCAGACTGTTTTTAAAAAATGAGAGAGGTTGAGGTTTTAAGGGCTGTTTTTTTTTTTTTTGGGAATTTTACCTCTCACAATGTCTTATCTAGTATGGGACTAGGCTCCTAAAATTTTTCAAGGCTGGTTAACACAGTCCTAAAGAGACCTGGAGACCTAGATGAATCATAGGCCTACTGGGGCTAGTGGAGTCGCCAGGTGGAAACGTTTTAGCTTTTATGAAGGTAAGATATTGGATGGTTCCACCACCATGTTTATTTGTGAAGCCAAATTGAAATTTTTTTGGGTTTTTCTTAGTTATTCTAGTCTTATAGGTTATGAGAGTGTCCTAAATCTGACTTAACACTTAGCTAGGGTGTCAAAACATACAGAGTTCACTCTTATGGCTTGGTAACTAAATCCCTCAAGGTCTGATAAGGCTTTATAAGAATCCTAAGGGTTACTTAGCTTGTCACTGATTCAAAAGGTCCTATCATGATTACCATTATTTGGTAGTGCTTGAGGGAGGTTACTTATGTTATACCAGACAGTGGGTGTTTTTTTTTGAATATTTTACTCAATGTCCCACCGTGATCGCCATTATTTTGGTGTCTCGAGTTTTGATAGTTTGGAAAATCAAAAGACAAGGCAACATCAGAACCAATATTTAGACTTACAGGATCTAGTCCTCCTATTCTCAGAGAGGGATCTCTCAAATTTTTGTTTGAAAAGGTTTATCTTGTGTGCTTAGAGTATGGATTTTAGACTAGTTATTAAGGGCAGGTGTTTTATTGTTTGTTTGGTTGGATTGATACAGCAGAACATGAAAGGCCTGGGAAAGATATATAGAATGGGGAAAAATTTGGTTCATTGGGAAAATGGAGTCAAAAAGAGATCATAACATACTTATCAATGGATATGGGATATCAGAGGGAAAATCTAACTTGGCCACAGGATCCTTTAGTTTTTGGAATGAGATGGACATCAATGATTTGGAAAGAGAAGTTTAATTCTCAACAAAGGGAATTTGAAAACACAATTTGAACAATAAAGAGATTTTTGATAGACAAGGCTAACCATGAATTCTACAAATCACACCTTTAAGAAGAAAATGATTTCAAAACATCTTTTAAAATGAAACCTAAGATTCGGGGAACACCCTATTTCCTCAAAGATTTTATTTCAAATGACTTAGAAAACATAAAACATTCACTGATAATTGCAATCATAGAAGGGGGAACACCTAACACATCTATGATTACAACTACAAAGACCTTTAAGACAACTGTTTAAGCAAGGACAAAGGGCAAGATCAGAACAGACCTCCTTGACTCACTGTAAACAAGAAAATTCAAAGGGAGACTTCAATAACAGTTTTTAAGTGGCAGCAGACAAGCAGGGAAAACCATAAATCATGCTAAAACCAACTATTCGAACTATTAAGAAAATAAACAAGCATGAAGACTAAAGAGAGAGATTAAAGACTCTAAAATACTTCAGCAGAAGAAAACATAAAATAGTGAAGGATGAACAGGTCTAAGGTGCTTTCAGGAGTCATTTCTTAGCCTAAAACTTTCAACCTACTGTAGTAAGAAAATATGGAACATAATGAAAATAGGGGAAAACATAAAATAGTTCAGAATACTTCACCAATAGCCAAGATCATGGATCCAATGATAGATCCTTCACAGTAACAAGCATGCAACAACATCATCAGGGCTTCAAGACTTCAATTTCTTCTTCAACTTCAACAGACTATGTATTATTTCAGAGAGTTCCAATATTACAACTAGTGATCAACCAACCCCTCACTCATCTTCTTCAGAAGTATATATAGAAGAATGAGGAGGTGAGATCTGATAAAAGATCTCAAAAACTAATTAATATAGACTTAAATGGCTTCTTGGCCTTTGGGGGCTCAATGAAGCAACTTACATATGTGTCCTCTGTATAAAATCATTTACATTAACTATTAGGTTTGCTGGAAAGAATTTGTTGACTTGAAGGTCCTTGTTATCCTTGTAATAACTTCTGCTGACAGCTACAATAAGTTCCTTTGGTTGAAATAACTGTTCAGCTGTATTGATGCAAAATATCTCCTGGTCTGGTAATAACTTCGACCTTCTTTGATTACTTTGAGGCTGCAGGTGGCTCTGTGGCAGCTGGAAGTTTTAATTAGCCCCTGAGGTGACAGTGGAGGTCTCTTTTCCGATAAAACAGTCATGATTTTCTTTTAAACTATGGCTTAGGTTTCTGATAATCCATTTTTAGCTGTAATCCCCGTAGATTTGTCCTCAATTTTTTGTCTTGATATATTTTGTCTTTGGCACTGATACTCTCTTACTGTGCCTGATTTATTGTGTTTTTTGCTGGTATACAGGGCTGTGCAGGGGTGATATGGCATCAATGCCTCATGAATCATTGATGAAACGTGAATTCAAAACCTGCAAATGATTCTTTTTGATGGATCAGAGGCAGGAGGATCGTCACCTTCTACCTCTGAAATTTCTTCAGAAATGGAGAAAAAAACATTTAACCCTGCAAAATACGAATAAATATTATGAAATCCTGCATGTATGGAATAACTGCTTCGGAAGGCACATGGAGGGAGCATGGTCGTTGGATGGCATCATCCAACGGTCGAGATTGATCAGAGGAATTCAAAGGGAAGGCAGAAAAGGAATTTGAATCGAAGCCGTCGATTGCGCGGAGATCGACGGTCGAGAGCGGAGGCGAAAAGTCAAAGTGGAGGAATCAGGGCGATGAATTATGGGCCGTCGATCTGCAGACCATATCGATGGCAGAGATGCTTTAATGACCGCGTCATATCCTGGTTAACCGTCGGGCTCCTTCGGTGAGCGATCATCGTCCGATGAGCGGCCTCAGATCGGACGGTGGATGTCAATATCACGCCGGGTCCACGTCTGATCTTTAACGCATGATGGACGATGGTTTTATGAACAGTGCCTAGGCCACGTGTCAAGCGGTGTATGGAATTGCTGCCAAATAAAAAATACCGCCCCGCTCCTAAAAGCGGTGCGATGGATACCGTGCGGTTTTGCAGCGGTGAGTGGATGGTGGGGACCATCGGGGCGGGAGATTTCGCATCGTCGATCTGTGGATCAGATCGACGATGGAGATCACCTTGAACTTTGGACCAGTGGAAAATTATAATATAATAAAATCCGTCAGATTTAATATATAACCAAAGGTTTAAACTTTGGGCGGACATAATTAATATTCAAAATGGCTTGGCGCCCGATTGTGGGGCCTTTGGGTGCATGGAGAAACATATGACCGGGGGTTAAAAAGGAGGGGCTAATCGCAATTGGGAAATGCGATAAGCACTTGGAAGGCTGGCGCTCAGTTCCAGCAGTAGGGCATATGGAGGAGAGGGCTAATGACTTAGCCTAAGGGGGCTTAAGTCCATAATATGAAAATGTGATTTTAGGCATTTTTAAATGATTTTAAAAAGAGTTGGTGGGTTTTGATAAGGCTAAGAAGGGGTCTTAGACCTTATCAAAGGGGTTTTGATGAAGGGAAAAGGGGAGAAAACATGAAAATGATGGATTTTCATGGGAAATGGAGGGGTAAAATGAGGTCAGTTTTGGAAGAAGGGGGAAAAGGAAAAAGGTGCTTGCAGTAGTTTTTTTTTCATGGAATGACAACAGAATCTTTGAGTTGAAAAGGGGAAAAGCAGTGAGGATTATCCAAAGGATAGGATATTATCAAAAATACTTTAAGCACCAACAATTTTAGTAATGAAATTGTTTCTTGAAGGCTATCCAAAATCATTTAGCCACCACTTGATATAACAGAATTTATAGGTGGCTAACAGAATATTTGGAATGGTTAAAGGTGCAGTCGGCACGCTCATACTAGCGCCTGATGTATTTGTGTCTGGTGGGGTGTCATAGCTGCGATTTCGATTTTTGAAAATCATTTCCTCTCTCGCCATGTAAATTTCATGGTTGTTTTTCCTGGAATCTTCGGGTTTTTGTTGTTGGGTGCTGATCGTTCCTTGATGGGGGAAGGGTTCTTACATAACCACAATTTTCTGGTAAGATCCTCCTTGTCCTTGGTTACTCTGAAGCTTTTTAAGCTCAGGGATTTTGGGACAGTGGTGAGTATAGTGCCTGTACTCACCACATATTGAACAAGAATGGTTTGTTCGTAGAGGTGGTCTTTTGCCTTAATTTTTGGCATTGCTTGGCTCCTAGTTCCGATTTTGGTTGGAGATACCTCCAACTTGGGATCACGGTGGCCGCTGTTGGTTACTGCCCCCCTATCCAGGGTTCCCTTTAGGTTTGTTTTTTACTTTTATTTTAACCATGTTAGGAGGGTATTTCTCCTGATCATACTAGTGTGGTTGATTTTTGGACGGCTGCACAAAGTTCACCTGTGCATTGTTTTGCATAGGTGGGTTATGTGCTTGGGATTGAGCATACTGTTGTCCCATGTTTGCACTTGGCTGTTGGGGGGAGTTCTTCAATCAGTTTTTCTTCCTGTGTACTGGGTCCCCTCAGTAGGAGGATAACGTCCTCCTTGGTGATGCGCTTGCGCCCTATTAGTCAAATTTTTCTGCTGCATATGATGACTTTGAAATCCGGGTTGAGACATGTTCTGGGTAGACCCATGTGTGTAACCAGGATTCTGACTACTGCTGCCTAGGTACCCTTGGGTCATTGACCCAATAAGTCTGTCTGTAGATTTCGATGCGCCTAGAAATTCTTGATAAGATTGCAGGCGCGGGGCGTTGGGAAAGATATTGTATATGTATCCTAATTACGTGTAGATCATTTCAAGCTGTTGGGATTTACTGATTGCGTCCTCTTCAGATGTGGGGTTACGTTGCGCCACATCCTTTGAAATCTCTGTCGTCGTAGTTTTCAAGAATAAATCTAAAATGACTCGGTCGTCAAGTTGTGCTTTGCATAAACTGCAACACCGTCTCCACTCATGGAGATGTTTTGAAATATGGGTAGAGGGGGATTGTTTGAAATGAGTCAGTAACTCCATTCCCGAATCGTGGTGAATGGGTAACTGAAATTATGTGAGGAACGTGGTAGCGAGGGCGCTAAAGGTTATGTGTGAAGCAGGGGGTTGCTCTAGGTACCATTTCGCGGCCACTCCCGTAAGAGTGCGTTGAAATAGCCTCAACCGAATAGTATCGTCAATGATGCTATTCAATGAGCACCACAGGTGAAAGGTCATTATATGATTTCCTGGGTCTTCCGCTTGCTTGCCTTCAAACTTTGGTAGGTCTGAAGGGAGCTTCGTGGGCATGGGAGGCCAATTTTGGTCATGTGCGATGGGGTCATTGGTGAGCTTGGTTAAATCTAGTAGATTTAACGCTGCTAAGAATGGTGACTAAGAGGTTGACGCCATGGCAATGTGTGAAGACACGAAGTTCTGGTTAGAACAAAGGTTAGTCTGTGACGTACCCTGTTATGAATTCAGTTGGCTTCCCATATGGGACGCACTCTTCTGCCCCCCAAGGGACGAGGGGGGAGTGGTGTGCAGTGGGGTGTTGGGAGACCAACTAGGGTTCCCAACTAGGGTTTCTCCAAGAAAGGAGGAACCAACCACTGTGGCAACGTTCCGTCTTTGACACCTAAACAGTGAAAGACCTGGAACCCCTCTCGATAAAGGGGGGAGGTCCAAAAGACACCTGGACCGATGAGGTTTTGGTGGAACCGTTTGAGTGCCAACTAGGTTAGGTTTTGGAAAAAAAAAAATTGAGGGGATCGAGTTTGTGATCACGACAAATTTATGGCCACATATATAAAACAAAGCGAAAATGAAATGAATTTTCCTTTAACTTAATCTATGTGATCAATCAAGAAAAAAAATGGTTTTGTTTGTTTGCGCGTGATACTCAAAATCATAGACGACTTAATACGTTCTCACACACTCAAAAGTAACTGGGCCTTTAGATGATTTATTTCCTGTGCTGGCACAACGTCCCATAAGATCTGGTGACGCCCACAGTCAGTCGAAGAGAATCAACCAAGGTAAGGATAGAGGGTCTGGCGCTTGCCTGCACCGTCACCTATAGGGTAAACGATGCCCTAGTTTTGGCCACTAAGAACCACCATCCCATGTGAGAGTTTGAGTCTTCGGCTTGTTGGTAGTCAGCTAACAGTACCGAGTATCAACTGGGTTAGGTAGCCTAAACTGATACCGCACGCACTGCGCCTAAGCCTAACCCCCTTTGAATCGGGTCTCTATCGTGCTCGAGTTTTCTTTTCCGTGGGTTGATAGGTGGATTTTAAAGCTCCCTTAAAATGAAACTTCTATGTTTCAAATGTGAAGCATTATCAAGAAGGATTATTGGATGCCTACCCCCTTGATCCTAACTTAATCTATAACTTCTCTTGTGGCCCCTGTGGGGAGAATTTATTGAGTTGATTTAAGTTATTTTTAGGTGGCTTTCTTTTCTTAGTGGGTGAATGTGTGTGAGGGTATGGTGAACAATCTCATAATTTGAACATATGGATATCAATGATCCTTTACAAAATTCCCCTAGTTAAACTATGTGGCGTTGTTCCTTGCTCAAATAGAAAGCATTTTCAGATAGTGGGCCGCTTCCAAAATCTCCTAGTTAGTCTATGTGAGTGACTAAAGGGAGATGGTGAATCAAAAATGTAGAGTGTTCATATGCTTTTCTAGGGTCACCAAATGGTGCAAAGACAACAGAGATTACTTGCTCTAATTTGGTGATTCAATCCTAGTCCCGCAATTTCCTAAATGCAAAAATTGAAATTTAAACTAAACAATTTCTACACTAGCTTATGCATGTTTGGTCATGAGGCACTTACTAGGACTAGTTAAGCTAAGTGTGCATACCAGAATGTGCAAAAAACATAAATTTTTCGGAAAGAAATGGTTAATTTTCCCCCTACTTAAACTACGTGAACACTTTTTGCAAAAACCAACTTAGATGAAAACTAACTAAATGCCTACAAAAAGCAGCAAAAAATCAATTCTCAAAAGCTGTGGGGTATAAACACAGGTGTTAGCAGATACATTAGGGGCTGCCCAACACACTTACAAGTAGAAAAAAATGTAGAAAATAGGGAGAAAAAAATCTCTCTGCAATTTGCACGCAAAAACCTTGATAGGTGCGCCTTCATGCACGCAGGTCACTCCTGAACGTGCGCAATGCGCCTTTGTGTGAAAAAACTGCGCGCAAAAGTCCTGCAAGTAAAATATTAGGAGCTGCCTTCTTCAATCTATCACCTCAGTGAAACTAGGGACTGTAAGATGGGTCAAAGGACTGTCAGCTCCACTCCAGCATAGACTAAGGGTGTCCTGCAAAAGATGGCACAACCACATAAACTTGAAACAAGTCAGTGGAGTCGCCAATCTTGTTGTGGTGGATTCGACACATGGGTGTACGAAATCACACGAGCTTAGAGAGTATGGTATACTCTCTAAACTATTGGTAACATGCAATATGTGGGGGGAGCTCAAAAGCATAAAACTTAAATGAAATAATATGCTGAAGTATGCTCTAGTTAAAAAACTAAAACTAAAAACACAAAAGAAGCTATATAGAGAGTTCCAAATAGCAGTAATGCAAACGATGGCTCGATGGCCTCTTCTTATTGAATGCTTGGAATAAAATAAAATATTACCCACTTTCCAAAGGGCCCCTAAGCAATGGCTCTAGGTCCTGATGCAAGGATGTTTGTATTTCAAGTTCTGCCTCTGATGCAGTCTAACTCTCTCTCTTTGCTATGGTGGACTATGATGTTGGGTGGCCAACCATCAAGTCCTCTTTAGCTCCATCTCCTTGGGCACACACAATGCTGGTGTTTCTTGGGCAACTTTGGCCAGCATAACCTTGTGATCACCATTTGTTCATCTCTTGGTGGGTTTCTATAGGTGAGCTTCAAATCCTCCTTCCCTCCCTTGGTACATGATGGATGGTGACCCAAGGGAGAGGTTTGATTCCATTGTGTGCTCAAATATTATTTTGTGTGCTCACATAATGTCTAGGGAGGCGCTGGTGGCTATCCTTAGGCGGCTTTGACATAAGGAGTAATTGTCCTTTTCTTGTAGTGGTCCCGGAAAGTGACCTTTTTTCATTTCCAGGAATGCACGCTTTTTGGGCAAAAGGGTGCGCATAAGGTGCTCTTCTCGAAGGAAAAAGCGCGCATTTGAGCATTTATGACTAGTTCAAATTTGACTTTTCTCAAAACCTTAGATATTTTAAATACTTCTTGATTCCATAATGTATTCATGTCCTGTAAAACCTTGGGCTCGACATTAATTGATGTTGTCTTCTGTTGTACGATTTTCCAGTGTTAATAGCTACTGCTAAGTGGTATATCGAGCTTTCTCGTGGTATCTTTCAATATTTCAACTCTCTCGCCATGGCGTTCCTTACTCATTTTCAGTTACCGATTCGTTATGAAGCCAGGATGCATCTCCTTACCTCTTTGAAATAGGACCGGGCTACTCATATCTCGGACCATATTCACGAATGGAGACATCGTCATCGCTTGATCAAATTTGAAATTCATAATCATCTTCTTACTCATTGGTTCACTACCTCCTTTTTCAATATTATTGCGAAAGACATAGCCATGGGGGCATGTGTAACTGAGGAACAAGCCATTTCTCATGCCCAGTACCTTGATCTCATTTACTCTCAATCGAGCATATTGTATGATATTTTGACTGATGCCCCTTGACCTGGAACTTCTAACGCACCGACGACCCCATCCGTTGACGGTATTATTGGTTCTGTGTCTCAGACTTCACGTAATTCTTCTTCTTCCAACTCTGGGAAGAAAAAATCTAATTCTTCCAATTATATTGCTCCTTAGTCTAGTCCAAATCCTGGTAAAACCTCAGAGGTCAATGTCGTTCAGGCAATCCTGTGGATAAGACTTCTAAAGGAAAAAATAAGGGTAAAGGCAAACCCAAGGTTAATGCCCTGAAACTAGATTTGTCCATACCTCGTGGTGATGATGGTTCACAGCGTAAGCTGAAGTATCCCTGTCTGATTTGTGATGAAGAGCACTAAACCAAGGACTGTCCTCAATGGACTGAAATGAATCAATTTCTCAAGGGCACTCAGGGTACTATTGTTGTTCTTAAAGAACCTTTTCTATCTCAACAGACCCAGATGGTCGAGCAACCTCAATCGTCTGCTCCATTTGGTTCTCAAGTGTTCATGATGAATGGTTCTGCATCTGTTTCCATCGCTACTTGATCGAAAGATTATACTGTATTGCATCAGTCAACAGGGAAGGAGAACGTTGATGGTCCTCCTCCCCCACCTGTTTCTGCCCTCTTGAGATTGAAAGGCCCAGTGCTGAACCTATTGTGTGACCACCTTCCAAAGGTGTTCTCCGAAAGTCTTCTTATAATCCCAACACCCGTGCTTCTCAAAATTACAGTATTGTTGAAGATTTGGCACAAGCGCTGTCTGCAATGTCTGCATTAGAAGCACTTCACAGTTTTCCATCTCAACGGAAAGCTTTATTATCTGCGATTGGCGGGGTTGATCCTGTTTATACTAGCCTTCTCGCTTTCTATCTAGAGAATTTCGTCCCACGACTTCCGCACCAGATTTTGCTCATTGTACAAGTCGTCATTAATGGTCTCGACATCCATCGAGCTATTGTGGACGAATGTGCCTCAACCTGTGTCATGTCCGCTTCGTGCTGGAAGGCCATCAGCTCTTTGGCCCTAAATTCCTCACCGAATACCCTTGAAGCATTTGATGGAAGGGAATCTAAACCTTTGGGTGTTCTCGCAAGTTTACCGATTACCTTAAAAGGGAAGACAATCAATGTTGAAGTAGAAGTATTTGACGCTAAACTCAATTACAATCTTCTACTCGGTCACAGTTGGACTCAAGCTATGCTTTGCATTCCGTCCACCCTCTTCCGTGTTTTGAAATTTCAACATGAGGGAAAAATTGTTACTGTTGATCAGTTATCCTTCTTCACCTCTTATTCCGAGAACAACGTTTCGTATGTGGATAAGATCTCAACTCCCTTCGAGAGCGTTGAGCTGGGTCTCTTCAAGGCTCCAACCCTCATGGGTATTTTTCCCCTTCCACCACCTATGGTTGTTCAAGTTCATATGATCTCTCAGTTCGATAACCCATGGATTATTCCTTCGCCTGAACAAGTCAATTCATTTGGTGAATCAATGCCTTTGAGTCTGATTGAAATCGATTATTGTGAACTCATTGCTGCATCTGATACTCCATCATCTGATGGTGCTCCTTTTAGCTTGTCTCTTGACGTGCATTATCAATCCCCCTGGCTTGGCGATTCAAACTCGCCTGATCCTTTGAAAGAAGCGTTTCCTTCTGATGAATACATCGTGGAAACCATGTCTCTCGAATACTTGTCATGGGACGATGGTCATCATCGTTCTTCGTTTATGCCTGGCCTCAGGGTTATGTCTACATGTCTTGAGTGTTTTGTGTCTCAAGCTCCTTCTCCTCTGCTTCAAACACCAATCCTCACACATGAAGTCTTTACAAAAGGGAACTTGAGCAATATCACACAAACAATGCCTATTGACATTTCCGTGAAGTCGAGAATCGTCGAGAACATCCATGTGGGAGTCACTTGTTCTTTGGATGAAGTCCAAGTTTATACTAGCCTTTTCTGTGAATTCGGTGATGTCTTTGCTTGGTCCTACGAATAAATGCCCGGCATTTATCCTAGTATAGTGGTGCATGAAATTCCTACTTATCTCGGTTCGAAGCCTGTTCTCTGGCGTCTTTTTCCGGTGCACCCTAGAAAGGCAGCTGCCATTAAAGGTGAAGTTGAAAAAATTCTCAAAGTTGGTTTCATTTATCTAATTCCATTGATAGATTGGGTTTTGAACATCCTTCCTGTCGATAAGAAACAAGGAACTATCCATGTCTGTGTTGATTACCGTGAATCAATTGGGCCTATCCTAAGGATAATTATCCTACTCCCTTTATCGATCATATCATTGATGACTGTGCTGGGAGTGAGATTGTTTCCCTTATGGATGATTTTTCTGGATATAATCAAATTAAAATTCTCTTGGCTGATTAGCACACGACGGATTTTATTTTTCCTTGGGGTACCTTCGCATACAAGAAACTACCTTTTGGCTTGAAGAATGCCGGGTCCAATTTCCAGCGAGCGATGTCCTATGATTTTCATGACATTCGTCACATTGTTCAGCCTTACCTGGATGACTTTACGGCTCATTCAACTAAGCGTAAGGACCATCCGGATCATCTTCTTCAGATCTTTCTTCATTGTCGACATTATAACATGTGGCTTAATCCGCTTAAATGTGTCCTCTGCATTGATTCCGGTAGACATTTAGGGTTTATCGTGTCTAAAGACGAAATTTGCCTCGATCCACTCAAGGTTGAGGCTATTATCAATCTCCCCTCTCCATCCTCATTAAATCAGTTGCAGAGTCTACAAGGTAAGGAAAATTTTCTACACCGTTTTATACCGAACTATGCCGAAGTAGCTAAAGGATACACGCGACTCCTGAAACAGGACGTCCCTTTCTATTGGGATGAGATTGCTCAACAATATTTTGATGCACTCAAGACATTGTTGGTAACCGCTCCTTTATTATGTCCTCCAGATTACCACCATGATTTTTCCCTCTATTTGGCTGCCACTTTAGTACAATTGCCATGGTTTTGGTCCAAGACGATGATGATGGTCATGAGCATGTTATTTATTACTTGTCTCGTAACCTTCTCGATCCTAAAAAAATTTATGCTTATGTCGAGAAGTTAGCACTAGCTGCGGTCCAAGCCATTCAACACTTTCATCATTTTATCATTTTGCATATGATGACTGTGATTTCCGATTCCAACCCCATGACCTATACTTTGTCTTGACAATTTCTGGGGGGGGAAATACTCAAAATGGATCGTTATCCTTCAAGAGTTTGATTTGGAATTTACTGCTGCCAAATCTAAGAAATCACTGGTTTTCGCTGATTTTATTTGTTCCCTCCCTTCCGACTCTGCTCCATTTTGTTCTGAAGACCATATTTTGGACCATACACTTTTCTTGATTAGCACCCTTGACCCGTGGTACGGTGATATCATTGTCTATCTCTAGACCTCCACGTTCCGATCTAAGTTGACAAAGGATGCCCCCCACCGTATCTGGCATCATTCGCAACCTTATCGTATAGTCGGAGATACGCTCTATCGTGTTGGAGTTGATTATATACTTCACCGATGTTTGACACTCGAGGAAGCTAAGAAAGTATTAAATGATTTTCATAGTGGCGCCTATGGTGGTCACATGTCTGGTTACGCTACAACACAAAATATACTTCGTGCTAGTTATTTTTGGCCTTCTATTTTCAAAGATTATATTGTCGCAGTTTGTAAATTCCATGATTGCCAAATTTATCAATGCAAGATGCGTGCGCCACCCATTCCTCTTCACCCTGTCATTACCATTGGTCCCTTTGCCAAATGGGGCATCAATTTTATGATGTGTAACCCTCACTCGGCCGGGGGGCATGCTTATATCATCGTAGTCGTGAACTACTTCACCAAATGGGATGAAGCAATGCCTACACTTGCCGCTAACGATAAGACAGCTGCTCAATTCATATTCAATCATATTATTTCTAGGTTCGGTGTCCCTCAAGCCATCGTTACCGATCATGGTTCCCATTTTCAGCATTATATGGTGGCGGAGTTGACTTCTAAGTTGGGTCTGCATCACGACAACTCAACACCGTACTACCCTCAAGCCAATGGCCAGGTTGAAGCTGTGAACAAATTTCTTGTCACAATGCTTCAGCGTACGATTGGGATCCACAAATCAAACTGGCATCTCATGTTATTTTCGGCTCTTTGGGCATACCGAACCTCAGTGAAGAGTGCAACTAGATTCACCCCATTTCAGTTGGTTTATGTTCTAGAAGCTACTCTCCTGATTGAGTGTGAAATACCTTCACTCAAGTTAGTTGTGGAATTACTGCCAAATACTTCACCAGAAGAAGAGCGTCTCCTTTACTTAGACAGGTTGGACGAAACTCGTCGCTTAGCCACTTTGGTCATAGAAGCACAAAAAAAGCAAGTCAAAGCTCATTTTGACCAATCAGTTTCTCCTCCTTCCTTCATTGAAGGAGATCTCGTCCTCCTGTATGACCAAGCTCATGATAAGATGGGGGTAGGAAAATTTCAACCTATGTCACATGGGCCATACATCGTTAAATGTGTATTGGAAAATGGGGCCTATGATTTAATTTAATACGAAGGTCATCCTCTTGAATAGCCCAAAAATGGGTTGTATCTCAAAAAATATTATGCTTAAGTCATTAATGCATAACAAGTTTACATAGGTGTTTTTTTCATTTTTGTACATGTTTTGGGTTTGGTGTGCTTTGTGAGCGTTTTCCTACTTATTGGGTCTTTCTTATTGTGTAGATGTCTATTACACCTTATGTCAGTTTCGTGGATGGTGCTTCCCGCAGTACCAGGAATTTGTCTTCCGCGGCCTGGGTAATTTATAATCCTGCTAGTGAGTTGATAGATCTACAAGGTATTTGTCTCGGATGAACTACAAACAATGTCACTGAATATAGTGATGTCATTGAGTTATTAACTTAGGCGATCAACCTTGGTATATGCGCATTGCTTGTAAATATAGATTCACAGCTTGTTGTTCTACAACTCAATAATCATTATTCGGTTAGAAATATGCACATTCTGAGATTGTATTTACGAATTCATTTATTGGAAATACATTTTGATTTCATTACTTATCAACATATTCCTAGACGAATGAACACGTTAACTGATACAGTGGCTAACATTGTATTAGATAGGAATTTGCATAATTTGTAAAAGCACCATCATTTGTAAAAGATCCATGTAGGGAAATAGATGTGTGTGTGTGTGTGTGTGTGTGTGTGTGTGTGTATATATATATATATATATATATCGCATGTTTGCAACTGTGTGCATAACAACGTCAAAAAATATATGTATGTTTCTGTTACATCCCGAGACATCATGTCTTGAAAAACATGGAGATAAAATAAACATAGGTATCTAATCCGCATGGTGCTCATGATAACATGTCACAGCCCATACTAGCTGCCTCAGCAAGCGGTGAATCCGGCTAGGCACCCCTACGGTATGCCTCTGGTATGCATGAGGAACATCATCAAAACGTGCATAATCTAGAACTCCTCGAGTGATCCCCTCCAGGTTGCGCACTATCTCGTCTTCCTCGCCGTCCTCACCCTGAGGGTTGAAATCGCGAGGGATTCATCTCGCTATTGGTGACATACTAGCAGGTCTCTCTAGGCCAACATCTGCATCACATGGATTCAATGTCAAAACATACATAAATAAACAAAAAAATCATAATACTCATAAAACTTAAAAAATTGAGTCTCACCCAAATATTTGTCCTAATATTCTCCCTCCGGGAGTGGGAGGTATGGATCATCAGTGAAATTTGTGCCAGCGTAGGGCCAATCCTCCACGACAATAAGTTGTCAACGAAGCCAATCAAAAAATTCGAACCTCCAAGACATCTGTTGGCCACTCCCTGCCCATCGGGCCATGTAGGTTTTAACCTTGTACAAAAATTATCTGCAAATGAATCTTAAAGATAGAAAATAAACAGTAGCGAGAGCATAAAACATAAAATAGATAAACACAAAGATTTTCCCCTAGATCCCAAATCAGGATGACCAGCTTTATTTTTCATTATATTCCTTTTACTGTTACAACACATATATATACATGTTGAAGCATACATAAACCCTAATCCATTAACCCTGGATTAGAACATAACCATAGTTCCCTTGACCGGATCTACAAAATACCACGGACCGAAAACCATCATGCCCCAAAACCATTTGTAAACTCATGCACAAAACCATGGGTGGGTCCGCCCACTGGAAAATAAGGACCAAAAATTTTTTCCAGGGCGCTACCTCAGACCCTGAAAGGGGTGGCTACCGCCCCCCTTGTGACCCCCGTAATGTTGTGCCCAACGCAACGTACATGGGGGGCTATCACCCCCCCTGTTACCCCCCCATGCGTGATTAGTCGTGGAAATAATAGAACACAAACCCAACATTCTCCCACTTGTTTTTTTCTTTCCGCAGGGGGCCACAAGAGAGCTGAGTCATTAGCCCAGCTTTGCAACACCCATTGTTTCTCTACACCAAGAGAACTTCTGTGTGCTCACAGAATTTTTCAATGCATTTGCAACATTCTTCAAAGCATCCACCTTTACTAGCAACACCCTTTTAGCCTCAACCATATATCTCACAAAGTGATATTGAACATCAATGTGCTTTGTCTTTAAAAGATAAGCAGAGTTCTTAGCCAAGAAAATTGCACTTTGCTATCATAGTCTATCCTTATAGCTTGTTGCACCAGCCCCATACTTGAACACAATCTCTGCAACCAAACTGCTACACATAACTTTAGCCCCATACCACTTTAGCTACACATAACTTATAGCCCTAACATCAGAAATGACTGCTAATATCTTCAGAACTGCAATTAGATGATCAAGACAAATGCTGCAAAAATCTAGATCTATGCATTAGAAGACAATAAACAGTAGAAAAATAAGATTTACTCTATAGATCCAATAGACAAGACAAGAATATATCTAATGAATAATTTTATTAATGGCACCTGGGAGGAAAACACAAGAGGGTGTTCCCTGTTCTCCTCAATGGGATGGGTTCTTGTGAGTCCTCAACACTTTAGATTTAGAATTTCTCTCTCTTGATGGTGTAGAAAACCCAGAAAAAAATGGAAAAGTATGGCTATGATTATGGATCAATAACCAGACCAAGTGTTGAGATCCAAAGTGATCTTTAGGCAAAAAAAGGTGACAAATGAATGTGAAAACCCTTCTATTTATAACATAATATTGAGTTAGTCTACAGATTTGTGCATAGTTAAAATATTATTAACCAAATCTAGATCCAACTTTTATGGAATATTTTATTATATTTGTTGGAGGGGAAAGGAATTTGTATTGAGTCAAATCCCCTTATTTGTAAATAATAAATAAATAAGTGATTTATTTATCATTTTAAGGATGTGGTTGGGTAATAATAAAATAAATAATGATTTATTTAATTATTTATGGGTGTTTTAGTTATATTTAACAAAGACTATTATTTAATAAGGTTTAAATAACTAACCTTTAGGAAATAATAAGATAAATAATGATTTATCTAATTAATTTCCTTGTTTTGGGTTAAATATAACCAGGATTATTAATCAAAATGTTGTTTAATTAATTATTCTATGAGAAAAAACAAACAAATATAGATTTATTTAATATTTCCTCATGGGGTTTCCTGTTTAGACCATACACAACTTGATAAAGGTGATTTACTAAGTTATTTTTCATAGTGAATGCGATTTTTCTTGGGGTAAAATCGGTCTTACTTGATGTACTTAGGTCCATCTAATAGTAATGGATTATATGACCAAAAAATGGTGTAAAAGTTTCCCCCTAGCGTGCGAGCATTAGGAGCTAATCGTATGACCAAAGTACGTTGTAAGAACTCAATCACTAGACAACAAAGGGGAATTCAAAGAGAGAGGAGTGTAAGATAGACCGAAGTGCTGAAATAACTATACCCTAAGGAGGCAACTTGCAGGTGCGACAAGTCTATTTGATGAGTAAGTGTTAGGGAACACCAACAAGTAAGTACCTGCTATAGGTAGCGGGGGAGCCATACGTATGCCCACCGAGGCAATAGTACAAACAATAAGACCACTGGAAAACCACAGGACGGTATAATATATAATATGCTAGCATAAACATGAGCTAGAGAAATAACATGATAATGGATCCCACATGCATATTGTGCATGGGATAACAACCAGGACTTGTACAAAAATATCTGAGTACATGAGATATAAATGCAACCCAAATGCCCTTGAACACAGGAAAGGGCTCTGAAAATCTGATTGATATATGCAAACAAAAAGGCACTACAAGCGGCTAGAGCTGACATTATCAAATGTATGGAGTTGCATTGAAGGCTGTGATGAAGAGGTCATCCAAGTGTGTGGGGGGTTACCTGTAGGGCCACCCCCTCATGAGGGTTGAGACATCTCACACACACCCGGGAATCACCGATGTCAACTTCTGTATCACTGAACCATCAAGTATATGGATCTCGATCATGTTGAAAGGAGTTGGAGCTGAGAAACAATCAAGTCAAAGGGAAATAAGGAGTCCCTTTTCCTACTTTGAGGTGTCGAACATGAGCGGAAGCTGGAACCAAGGTACACCACCCCCTAGACCTGTTAGAAAATTAAATATTACAGAGCAATGAAACACATAAAATATGCGGAAAACACAAGCACACAAAACACATAAAACCAGAGAGACATAGATATACATGGTTCACCCAGTTTGGGCTACGTCCACCCTGAATAGCCAGTCCTTCCTTTCTATTATCCAGCAAAATGAAGAGACACAACCTACAGCAGATTCGCTGTAATATCCTCTATTCTCTCTCACAGTCTCCCTCTCTGTTTCTCGCTCCGAGAATACACATACCATACACAGCCACAATACAATACCCTCATACAAGCGAGGGGGTGCCTTCTAGGGAAAAAAACCCTAAACTAAACATAACTTCTACCATCAGATCATCTACCTAATGAACAGACTAGATTGACTAGAAATTACTATACTTTTACAAGGCAATTTTACATTTGTTTTTAGCTTCGGGAGCGTTGCCCCAAAACCCCCCCTCCAAGGGGGGCTCCATGAAGTTGCAGCCGCCCCCCCTGGACCCCCCAAGAAGCGTTTAATTACAGGTGGCATTGCTGCCCCCATTAAGGTACAGGGGTCCAACACTATGATACAAAATAAACAAGATAATCAGGCTCCACACCCGACAATCTCCCACTTGGAGACTGATTGTAGCAACTCCACTGCTGCTTCATTTGCTAGAAAATGACTCCTCTTTGGACCTGGCTATTTCTCATCTTCATTGTCATCCTTGAAGACCAATTGAAAATAAGCATAATCTCAGTTTCTCCCTGGTTACAACTTTTGTTAGCATATCTACAGGATTCTGGCTAGTGTGTATCTTTTCCAGGTTCAACTCTCCATCTTCCAATACTAACCGTATGAAATGGTACTTGAGCTGTATGTGTTTAGTCCTGGAATGAAATACTGAGTTCTTTGCAAGATGAATGGCACTTTGGCTATCACTGTATAACGTGCCCATATCATGATTCTTACCCAATTCATCCATAAACCTTTGTAACCAAATCATTTCTTTACTAGCCTCTGTAGCAGCAACATACTCTGCTTCTGTTGTTGAAAGTGCAACAACACTTTGGATTTTTGAAACCCAACTGACAACTGTTCCACCTACAGTAAATACATATCCTATAGTGCTTCTCCTGTTATCTCTGTCACCTACCATATCTGCATCAACATATCCCTGTAGAGAAATGTTTGAACCACCAAAGCATAATTCTTGATTTGTGGTACCTCTCAAATATCTAAGAATCCATTTCATTGCCATCCAATGTTCTTTTCCTAGATTTTTCATGTACCTGCTTACAACTCCCACTGCATGTGCAATATCAGGCCTTGTGCAGACCATTACATACATTTAGCTTTCAACTACTGATGCATATGGAAGTTTAGACATATAATCCATTTCTTCTTAGGTCTTGGGGCACATCTCCTTACTAAGTTTGAAATGGCTAGCAAAAGGTGTATTAATTGGTTTTGCATTCTGCATATTAAATTTTTTCAACACCTTTTGTATGTACTCATTCTGAGACAGTGTTAATTTGCGATTTTTCCTGTCTCTAGTTATTCTCATACCAAGGATTTTTTTTGCAGCTCCCAAATCCTTCATTGAAAATTAATTTTCCAATTTTTTTTTGAGCACATTTATTTCATGCATGTTAGACCCTGCAACAAGCATGTCATCTACATACAATAACAATATAATATAGCTGCCATCATTTTGCCTTTTCAGATAAACACAATGATGAGAGTGACATCTAGTATAACCTTGTTCAAACATAAACTTGTCAAATTTTAGATACCACTGCCTTGGAGCCTATTTTAAGCCATACAAGCTCTTCTTTAGCCTGCACACTAATTTTTCTTTCCCTTTGACCTCATATCCTTCTGGTTGCTCCATATAGATCTCTTCCTCCAAATCTCCATGGAGAAATGTTGTCTTTACATCTAACTGTTCAAGATGTAAATCTTCCACTGCTACAAGACTTAAAATAGTTCTGATTGAATTCATCTTAACAACGGGAGAAAATATTTCATAAAAATCAATACCTTTCTTTTGTGCAAACCCCTTCACCACAAGTCTATATTTGTAACTATGTTTTCCTCCATCTTCTTCCTTTAGCCTGTAAACCCATTTGTTCTGCAATGTGGTTTTACCTGCAGGAAACCTGACTAAGTCCCAAGTCTGGTTATGCATTAAGGAGTCCATCTCTTCTTCCATGGCTAGCTCCCACTTCTTTCTGCTTTCAACCTGCATTGCTTCTTCATAACATTCGGGTTCACCAGAATCAGTTAACAATAAATAATATAATGACGGAGAGTATCATTCAAGCGGTCTACTTATCCTAGTAGATCTTCTAACACCACTTTCAGGTGTTTGAGGTTCCTGTTGTTGTTGGGGTGGTTGTTTTTGTTGTTGATTATTATTATTTTCAAGCACCTTTACTTTTTCAGTGATCTCATCAAGAACTGTGTATTCTTTGTTTTCTTTTTCCTGTTTCTTTTCCTGCAACTAATTCTTATACAAGACCTTTTCATTGAATATTACATCTCTGCTCCTAATGATTTTGTGATTTTCATAATCATATAAGCGATAAACAAAATCATTAACACCATATCCAATAAAGGTACATTTCTTTGATTTTGCCTCAAGATTTGTTCTGTTTTCTTTATTAATATGTACAAAGGCCTCACAGCCAAAAGGCTTTAAAAAAGAATAGTTTAACTTTTTACCTGTCCATGCTTCCTCTGGAATACCACCATCCAAGGAACTTGAAGGCCCTCTGTTTATTAGATAAACAGCAGTATCTACAACATCTACCCAAAATTGCAAAGGCAATCCTGCATGCAATCTCATGCACCTTGCACGCTCCATGATTGTTCTATTCATTCTTTCTAACACACCATTTTCTTGTGGTGTTCTTGGAACTGACTTCTCTCTGCGAATTCCATGCTCTGAAAAGTACCTATCAAACTCTTTGCTGCAATATTCACCTCCATTGTCTGATCTGAGACACTTCAACTTCTTTCCTATCTCAATCTCAACCATATCTTTCCATTTCTTGAAAATATCAAATACATCAGATTTATTCTGAATACAATAAATCCATGTTTTTCTAGTTGCATCATCAATAAAAGTAACATAATAACGAGAGCCACCAAGAGATGATACCTGAACAGGTCCCCATACATCTGTATGCACAAGCTCTAATTTTTCGCTCTTCTTTTCTTTACCAACTCTTAGAAATCTGAATGTCTTCTATTTTTCATAAATGTAGTCCTCACAGAAATCCAAATCAACATTCTTCAAACCCAGCAACAAATTTCTTGAGTGAATAATCTTCATCCCCTTCTCACTCATGTGTCTGATCCTATGATGCCATAATGTTGCATCTTCTCCTTTGGAAGTTAAAGCATTAACAGAGTTAGAAATAACATTGCATAAATACAATGTACCAACCTTTTCACCTTTTGCTATTACTAGGGCTCCTTTGGTGACCTTCCAAGTTTTATCTGTGAAATTTGTCACGCAACCTTCATTGCCTAACTGCCCTATTGAAATCATATTTTTCGTCAGATCTGGAACATGCCTTACCTCATTTAATAACCATTGGTTTCCATTTTGTTGCTTTACAAGAAATTTACCCATTACAACAATTTTACAAGGTTTATCATCACCCAAATGAACTTGTCCAAAATATCCTTGAACATAGTCATGAAAATATTTCTGATCAGGTGTGGCATGGAATGAAGCCCTAAATCTACAACCCAAGAATCAATAACATTTTCGAAAGAAATAATCAAAGCATCTTGTAACACATCACCTGTCACATTTGCTTCATGATTGTTTTCTTGTTGTGCATCTCCTTCTTTTCCCTTCCGAGATCTACAGTCTTTCTTTAGGTGTCCTTTCTTTCCGCATTTCCAGCACACTATCCCCGATCTGGACTTGGATCTACCTTTCATTGATTTACTGCAATATCCTAAGCTCTTTCCTCTGTCCATTCTTCTTCCCCTAGACTCTTCACTCAAAGCATTACCCGATGTCTCACCAAAGCTTTTCTGTCGCACTTCCTCGCTAAGGATAACACCGACAACATCATCAAACTTTAAAGTACTAGATCCAAAGACAGAGTTACTAATGGCCATAACTAAACCATTCCATCTTTCTAGCAATGAGCACAGAAATAACAGAGCTATAACTTCATCATCAAATTTTACCCCTACAGAACTTAACTGACTAGTAACTATATTAAAATCATTTAAATAGTCTGCAACAGATCCACCTTCCGATATCTTCATATTAAATAAACATTTCATAAGAAATACCTTGTTTTAGGCCGAGGGTTTTTCATATAGTTTCACCAACGCCTTAATCAAACCCTCTGTTGTTGTTTCCTTCAAGATATTGAAGGCTACCGACGTCGTGAGGCACAGCCGTACTGTTCTGAGTGCCTTTCTATCGAGAATCTCCCATTCTGCGTCTGTCATAGCTGTCGGATTTTTTGTTTTTCCGCTCAATGGTAGGTACAGATCTTTCGGATACAGATAATCTTCCATCTGCATCTTCCATAGCAGGAATTTTTGGCCGTTAAATTTCTCGACCCTAAATTTACCATCTTCCGCCATTACTCCCACTCGAACTAGGAACCCTTCTTTCCTGCGAGTTTATCAGCCAAATAGACCTTTGGCTCTAATACCAATTGTTAGAAAATTACATATTACAGAGTAATGAAACACATAAAATATGTGGAAAACACAAGCACACAAAACACATAAAACCAAAGAGACACAGATATAAGTGGTTCACCCAGTTTGGGCTATGTCCACCCCAAACAGGCAGTCCTTCCTTTCTATTATCCAGCAAAATGAAGAGACACAACCTACAACAGATCCACTGTAATATCCTCTGTTCTCTCTCACAGTCCACCTCTCTGTTTCTCACTTTGAGAATACACATACCATACATAGCCACAATACAATACCCTCATACAAGCAAGGGGGTGCCTTCTATGGCAAAAAACCCTAAACTAAACATAACTTCTACCGTCAGATCATCCGCCTAATGAACGACCCAGATTGACTAGAAACTACTATACTTTTACAAGGCAATTTTACATTTTTTTTTAGCTTCGGGGGTGCTGCCCCCGAAACCCCCCCGCTAGGGAGGGCTCCATGAAGTCACATCCACCCCCACCCCTAAACCCCCCAGGCAGCGTTTAATTACGGGCGACATTGCCGCCCCCATTAAGGTACAGGGGTCAAACGCTGTGATACAAAATAAACAAGATAATCAGGCTCCACACCCAACAAGACCTGTCTTCTGGAATGAATGAGATGATGTCGACAAAAGAAGGCCTGCCATAGGTGAGGCAATAAGTGATCCTCAACTAAGGAATGAGAGAAAATAGTAGAGTGACTAACAGACTTTTTGATCATTAGTTAACGTCAGTCAATTTTTAAGGCAACCCTTGAGTAGTCATATATCAAATGCATGAGGGGTGGTGAAACATTAAAAGAATGGTTGAAGGGAAACAATGATAAAACAATTCACGTGCCTAAAAATAAAGCATATGTTTGGAAAGGGTACAAATATAAAGCAAAAATGCAAAGGTATAAAGTAAAAAGGTAAAGGACGCAAAACAATATTATTAAAAGGGCTTGCCGCTTTCATAATATGCACGTGAGGGAACTCCCTGTATGGGAAATTCCGAGGGGTTCAAGGAGTGGAAGGGGGTCAAGGAGTGGAAGGGGGACGAGACCCATACCCCCGCAGAGTTATGGTGACGTAGCACGGGGCGGACCCAAGGTAAGCGTGATGTGACAGGACAGACCCAAGGTAAGCGTGATGTGGCAGAGTGAAGCGTGGGCCCTAGAGGTATGCATGCTGTGTATTTAACCAGTCTTACGAAGAATATTTTTCAAGAACCGGATGGCTTATGCAGCAGAAAGGTAAGGTAAGTTTCTAGGTGAGCTGGTACCGAGGCCCATACCAATATTAAACCCGGCACACGGTGTTCACCTACTTCCAGCTGACACCCAATCCCTATACGCTGTGTGCTCCACTGTCAGTGTCCTTACGACACTTACCCCGCTTAATTCACCTCTCTGCCTTTTACCTCAGAACTTTCAGTCTTAGATAACGGTCCTCCCATATTTTACTGCAGTAAAATTTACAGGTCTTCCAGCTACGGTATAAACTAAGTAGGAGCTAGTGCCAGGTCTACCCGGTCACTGTCAGTACCCCCGCGTCGTTTTCCCGAGCAAATTCATACTACACAGGTACTCCATCCCTCATATTCCCTCTGGTTTCCTTTCATTTTTAAAAAGTTTTGTATGTCAGTCATGGGAAGGGGCACACCCAAGAAAACTGAACTAGAAACTCCTCATGTCTGTGAAACCAGAAACCCACCTGGGTTCGAGCCCTTCATTGACCTGCAAGCCGAAATATGTGATCCCCAATACCCTTTTTCCATCAGCAGTATAAAACCCGAGCTTTGTAGGCGACATGTCGAGAATAGGGATAGATATCGGGTGGTTGTATTAGGTTTATATCATCAGATTACCCCCCCAGTTTACCCGGTGGTCGATTTTATTTGCTGGCTCAAGGATGCCTACGATGAGCGTCGAGGCACATTTACCTCAGCTCAGGGGAATGATATTTTTTCTCTTTCTCCCGGCATCATCAGGCAAGCCCTCTGCTTTCCCACCAGTTCCATCTATACCAGTTTCAAGGAAATAGATTTAACTTCCCAGTTCACTAAATTTCCATGGGAGCAGCAAGAAGACTTCATTTCCTCTATAACCAGCAACCAGGCTACATCTCTTCCTTCTGTAGAGCCTTTCCCATTGATTCTATTAAAAGAAGAAGTGCAGCCCATCCTGGCCCTCATCGCAGGTCTTCTAGGTGTAGGCGGTTTGGGGGAAGTTTCCATGGCATGTGTTTATTTCTTGTGGTTAATGTCTCAAAAGGGGGTAGTTCTGGATATCCCTGGTTTCTTGGCTACTAACATTCAGACCCAGTTCTAAGAGCTTTCGGAAACTGGTCACTTCCTCTTTTGTTTGATGGTCTTCTACCTCTTCTTATATCAGCATGCTGATAAGTTCGAGGGTTTGGGTTTAGATAGGGTATAAAAGGTAAATTCTCAACCCCGATCAGTCTTCGACTGGAACTTTGCAGTGCGCCAATTACCAAATGGGGTGGGTTATTCCAGGTTTCTAAATGAGTTCATGCCTATTTTCTACACTATCATCCATGACTCCCCCTCACCCAGGGTTTTTCCTGAAATGAAGAGCTGGCTACAAGCTAGTAAAACCCAGAGCATTGGGGATTGGTATCTATTTGACAATTATACTGAAATTCGAGTCTATGGAGCTAAGGCCCCCCCTTACCAGCTGCCTGTGTTTCCTGCTCAATGAGTTTACACTTTGGAGTATATTCGGCAAACTCTCAAATCTGACCAACTCCACTTTGTCCCCGCTAAGAAGGGATTCATCCTGAAACTCCCTATCACTATTGGCCCGTTTATTGTAAATTCAAGACACACCCTTCCTGTTGTTGAGAAGGTATTGCAAGGCATGGACTTAAGACAGGGGAAGACTTGGGCCTATGATCCTCGGGGGATTATCTCTAACAGAAGAAGGAGGAACAAGTCTACTCCTTATACACATGAGTCGAGACCGTTTATAGAGTGGAGGGCTAATCTTGAAACTTGGCCTTTGATTTTGCAGATGGAGACAGATTCATCTGCCACAGGGGAAGAAGGAGAAGCCAAAAGAGGCCAAGAAGAAGAAGTGGGACCCTTAGGAACAATTTCCCCCCTCCGCAAAAAGCAGAAAACAGTCTCAAGAGAGGCAGAGGTCATAGGGGAAGAACATTTGCTTGAGCCATTTGTACCATACGGCCAACCAGACGAAAGAAAAGCGGGGATCAAAGTGCTAAGAGATAGTATCACCTCCTCTGACTACTCTGAGGTCTCACAGGCAATTGGTGATAATGCTTCACCAATTGTAATTGAAAGGAGTCAGAAAAATAGAGCGATCAGGGACAAGTACAAGGCCGCGCTGGAAGGTTATGTGGAAAAACATCATACCAGGGTTTCAGCTTCCATGAATGTGGACACAGAACATCTGGTATTGTCTATGGCTGAGGCCATCTTGGATCCTAATGTAGGTACCACTAGTTACAGGGTGCTTGAGTATGCAATTGACATGGCCAAGGTACCATCCCTTGACAAATGCAACCTGTTCTAGGTGGTTGGGGACATGCTGAAGGATGAGGTAATGAGGCTCACCATCACACTGAAGAAGCTGGAGATGAAGCATGAACAGGTGAGGGCGACCCTAAAAAATGAACAGGCCAATTCCCGCGCCCAGGAAAATCAAATACGCGGCCTCATGGAGTCGATCAAAGGAAAGGAAACTAGAGACTCCAACCCGCAGCGCTATGTGATAGATCAATTGCAGAAGGAGGTTGCGTCATTGAAATGCAAGGTCAGCATACCGACATCCCACCATGTTCAGATGGCTGAATTGGCACAGGCAGAGAAAGAAAAAGCAGACTTGGCTGATTCACTGGTGAAGGAGAAAGAGGAAAAAGAAAAAATGGCAGAGACAATAACTATTCTTTAGGGCAAGCTGACGGAGCTGAAAACGACTTGGGACACGCACAGTTGTGTGCCAACTACCACTCCATCAGAGACTAGTTCGTTTCCCGAGCATCTAACTACAGAAAAGACCACAAATGATGTACTAGAAAAGCAGGCTTCCACTGCGAGGCAGAGAATCACTGAGTTGGAAACCTCCTTGGCTGAGAATACCAGAAAAATAGAGATATTGCAGAAGGAGATCGAGCAGGAAAAGAAGGCAAGAGCCGACCAGCAGAAAACCATCAATGACCTCAACAGCCACCTGAAGGGTAATATCACCCTCAGTGATGCGAGAAGGATAATTTGGTTATAGATAATCTCAGCGGTGACAGAACAATGGGGTTTCCTGAAAATGATTGGGGAAACCAAATCTGTTGTACTCTATCTCAATAGGACATTTCAGGAGGCAGACCTCAACTTATCTAGCAGAGCCCAGCACGCCAGAAGCTATATTAATTTCTTGAAAGAGTTGGAATCTGATGAGGTGGAGAAGCATGGCATACCAAGTCGGTTCATGGAGGCCTTTGAATGCCAAAAAATCATCGACAAGGAGGCGGCCTGAGTTATAGCTTCGAGAGCCCTGCAATAGGTGGCAGCAAACGTGGATCGGTTCGATGCAGTTTGGGCCGAGATTACAACAGCTGGACTTCCATCTTGCTGGGACCCAACCACTCCTTCCATGCTACGGCCGTTAACAGAATATAAAAAACGTCTCCAGGAAGAAAGAGACCGAACGGACATCTTGTCAGATAAAACCGCTCGGTTAAAAGCTGAGCAAATTGTTTCATCCCTCCGCCAAGAATTCGTTCTCCTTCATCTGATAAAACACAAGCCCCCGACCAAGGTAGGTTTCAAGGTCCTCACGGAGGCCTATATCAAGGTGGAAGGATTCGCCGCGATTCCTGAACCTTCAGCGGACAGCCAGCAAAGATGCACTCAGTTCGCCAACCAGATCGCCAGCTCGTCAGCAAATGTTCCACCACCAATGCCAATGACTACCTCAACCCCTTCTCATTAGTGAAATATTGTCAACTCATGATTCAGCCCTAGTGGCCTTTTTAATTTTTACTTTAGTTAATTACTTTTAAGTTTCAAGTGGAATTTATGTTCCACTCCAGCATTTTACCTTTTTACCAGACTGTTGTTTAGTATTTTGCTTCAAAACGGCCGAGTGCCTAGCTGTAAATGATGAGAGGCCTTTATTCCTCATCATAAGTTTTGGTTATTTTGATAAGGACCTCTAACAAATTCATGGCATGCGAGGAAGATATTTTTCCAAAAATATCTTCTCGCTCATGTACTGAGGTCTCTATATAAGCAAGATCCGGAGAGAAAAAAAGGTTCCAAATTTTCAAAAGAATTTTGCTGTGAAAGAATTGTTGTATGCTTTTTGTTGAAATCTTAATAGAAATGCGAAGAGCCCGTTGGGTCTCAGCAAGAAGGAGTTTTACTTTAAAGTGAGGATTCTGGTCTTAAAGTTTTATAGTGTGTAACCTTTCCTTATGTGATGTTGTTTTACTGTTCATTTCGCTGCTTCCACTTCTTTTATATCATGTTCTGGAATGTGAGTGGCTCACTAGTTTTAGTATAAATTTATCATACTGATACTTATATTAAGCTGGTCAAGTGCTTTAAATATGGCTCAGGCATGGTATGTTGTCTCACTTATCACTTCACTCATTATTCCTCTATATTAAACGTTGTGAGATGTTATTCTTTCAAATCTATTGACATGTATGGATTCTTATCATGTTAAGCCCATCTCATGTTCAGATATGTTTATGGAATTCCCTCTCATTAGTAGTTAATATCCTTTCTGTACTTTCTACGCAGCAAACTTCATTCAATTTTAAATCTCTGTAAAGAATTTTAGAACCCATCCCTCCTTAAAGAAAGTTGTCTTTAAGCTGTCTGATGCAGCTATATTAAGGACTCACTCCTTGCCTCTGCAACATCCTTTTATTTTATTGACGCTAAGAATATTTTGGTTCCATTTATATTACACCTCTTTGTAAAAGTTGAAGTAGTAAAGAGCCTCATGCTGTTAAAATGTCTCGAACTATATCTTAAGCTCCTTACTATATAAGATGTCCTAGGCACTGGTCTTTCACAACTCAAGGCTGTCTCTAGGATCGACAACAAGACTGACACCAATGATGATGATGAAATGGGGGGAAATGAATGGCAAACGGACGACTTCCCTTGATAGAGCATAAACAGCATGAATGAACTCGCAGCAACTGGCACAATATCATGGGGGATAGGGGATAGTGGGACTGAAGGCCATAATGAGTGACACAAGAGAGAAACAAAGCAATGGAGGATGGAGGACTACAGTGGGGTGCGAAGAGACTCGGGATAGACTCCATGAAAGCAATGATGACTCAACTCATATGCTCTAAACAAGGGTGACTTGATGATGCTGCCAAACAGAAAAAGGGTCCAATGGGGACCATAAAGGCATGAGTACAAGATGGTAACTCATGATGAAATTCAACACGAACGTGGACAAGTATGGGGGCAACATGGTGCCCCCAGTACGAGTGTTTCAAGTGAATAAATTTGATTTTGAGAAGAGGTGAAGTAACACTTGATGGGAAAAATGTGTCGTGATGAAGTATCAAATCACTAAAAACTAACAGATACCCATTTGAGGGCTCAATGAGAGCTTTCCAACAGTGCATACAGTTTGGTAAACGGAGCTACGGTTGGGTCGCAGCAGGTTTCTCTTTTAATAAGGCATTTTCACTCCAAAATAATTCATTTTCATGTGGTGATATGGTGAATGTGGAGAGGAGAGAAGGCCCTAAATCTTGCGGTGATCGTAGCAGACAAACTGACCGTTGGAATAGAGATCTGTCAGCTGCAGGTAAGATGCCTAACCCTACTATTTCTTTCCAGTGGATTAAAAGTTCAGATTAGGTCCCTAAGACTCAGTAACAACTCTCTACCCCTCTTCACGGTTGGGTCGCACTTTTTGGGGCAAAAAGTGCAACCTGGGTAGCAGGTTTTAGCCAGAAAAGTGTGACCTATCCCAGGTTTAGGCCTAAAAAGTGCGACATGTCCGGGAGGGGTGTTTCTGTGCTGTTTTTTGGCTGAGCACTAGGGTTTTGTGATGAGAAACAATTTTTCCTATTTGTATACTGATAAATGTGATGTTTTTGTGCAGGGATGTCATAATTATGGATCAACTAGAGAGAGAGAGACCTGGGTGCATTATGGTCGGAGATCCATGAGGATCAGGGTACCCGTAGTGCTTTGGCCAGGTTTGGGGTTCTAAATTTTGTGGAGAACCCTTTGATGAGAGCTAGGGAGCCCTTATTGGCCTGGATTGTCAGCTATCGAGATCCGAATCATGAGGTCTTTATAGTGTAGGGGCACTGGATCAAGTTGACGGTCCAGGACATATATTTCCTGACTGGTCTTCCACCACTTGGGATGGTAGGGAATACTCAGCCAGTACTACCACGTGGGTGGAACATCATAGAGTTTTTAGAGCACCATTGTTGACCAGGTCTCCAAGTCAAGGGGACTTGGATTCCCATTGGGGATTTGGAGAAGGTAGAGACCCGTGTTGTGGCTGCAGCGGTGCTGCGAATCCTGGGCAACCAGGCACTCCATTACATCACAGGGGGTCAGATGATGCTCGTGGAGAGTGTTTTGAGTGGCACCTACTATGGGTGGGCCCAGATGATGTTTCCGTCATTGAAATGACAATTGTCACTATGTAAGCGGAAAGTGAACCATGACTGTGCATATGGTAAATTATTGTGCTCTTTCTTCTTTGAGAAGATCCTGACGCTGCGACCTCGCATACAACTCCCAGATGGAGATCCGAGAGAACCTAGGATGCGTCAGTGGGGGCGACTACTGTGCAGAGGAGGAGGTGGAACAGTTGGACGGATGTTCTGTCCTGATTTATTTGTTCATTGGGATCATATGCTGATGTATATAGACGACTATCCCTATAGTGGGATGAGCTATTATGGGGACCTAGATCTGCCACTGCCACCTGGTCATATATGGGGACCCGATGGTGAGTGACAAATTGCTAATATTTTATGTGCATGTAAAGTTTCTGGAATACTATATATGGTAGTGAGTCTTTTACTTTTAGTATGCAGATACAGCACCGATAAAACCGGCTGGGTATATGGGACGACTTGCAACATCGGGGGCCATAGGATCTAGTGGAGCAAGGGTGCAGCACAATGAGGAAGTAGCAGCCCTTCTGGAGGATATTCATCGTAGATGTGAGCGGCTTCTGAATGGTGTTTTGGAACGCGGTTGGCAAGACTTAGATGACCAGTACATAGAGCCATGTATTGGTTTACCCTCGCAATGGTGAGGGGTCATGTGGTGCATGGCGATGGACGGACAAGGCATGCATGATCTACGAGCTTAGGGGGTGGAGCCTTTGGCTTAGGACCCTCCAAATAGTGATTAGTGAGTAGGGGCAGGTGATGCCCCCAGTTTTAGGTTTTTGTAACATGCTATGGGCATGTCATATGTATCAAAGTTGATGAACTCTAAAACATTTTATATGACACATACTATGGATATGCATCATTTTGGTATTTTTATGTTATTATCTTGGTTAAATGTGTGTGTTAAATGCCAATCCAGAATATGGTTTGCAATGCTATCTACATAGTAATTTTGTGCTCTAGGTACATGACTGAAAGTAATGATTTCAAATTCACGCATCAAAAGCTTCACTCATAAATATCTTCTGAACAGGATAGGATTATGCACATGATATACACCATTCAATTGCATGACAAGAAGTAGGGAATCTAAACGAACTTGAAGGTGGAGGATGTGATGTGAAAGGGCATCGGCTAATAAACCTCGCACAACATCATATTCGGCCTGATTATTGGTAGCAATACCAATGTTATTGAAAGAAAAAGTGCTTGCAAAGGGGTAAAAATGGCCCAGCCTACCGAGGCTAAATTTCGAGAGTAGCGACTTGCACCATCAGCGAAACCAATATAAGGTGTTGAAGGGGGTCCCTCTGAAAGGTGCCACAAGACAATAAATGGGAGGATAAAGAACAATGTTGGCAACCTAAGTGCATAGTAGCCATCGAATGCACTCTGCGGAAGGGAGTGACCTGGGTGGGATGTCTACTTCCCACATGCCACCAGTGAGGGGAAGTGTGGGAGCTACTGGAGGCGTAGCTTGAGCTCAGGCTGCATAAGTCACCAAAGGTAAGGATGATGGTATCATGGTTATGGGCGGGAAAGATGAAGTCAAGGGTGGACATAGCTTCCATCATGTCGTCATGACAATAGGGGGTGGAAGGACAAGAGGAAGGGAGACCACATGACATGGTGAGGCTGCCTAACTCATCATCATGAGAAGAAATAATCACATGCGCATTGTCGCAGAGGATGATGGATGAATAAGCAGATAAATGATCTACTGATGTTGAGCCCAGGGTGTTTGCTAAAAGGAGGTCAGGCGAAACAACAGGAGAAGATTCAGAGGAAGCTTATGTCAGGGGTCTCAAAGATGATGAAAGGTAGAGGATGGTGGCTGCATGCTCCATCATGTCGATTTCAGGGGGGGAATGTCAATGGGAGCAGGTAAATCCTCGGTTTGGCCTGCAGCATACTGTGCAAGTACAGGAGAAGCGGATTGGTTCTGTTCAATCTCATATTCCCAAACTACCTCTAAAGAGGCACGGTAATGTGTAAGGTGGGGACAATGATGAGAGTAATGGCCATGGAGACCACAAAAAGCACAAGGGTGTTTAGTGTGAATAGTATTGTTGTTCTTGGTAACGGTCGATGAAGAAGCATAGGTTTCGGGGACCGTCGACTCAAGGAACGCGACATTAACCATGGGCTTGATGCGGGGCAACTCGGGACAAGTATGGGTGGCATGACTGATGACATCACACAAAGCACAGGGCTTTGGAGGCGGAGGAGGTGCAGGGTTAGTCGGGGCCGCTTTGTCCTTTGAGGCCCTTTTGCGAGCTTTACCCTCCTTACCCGAAGTGGTCGCAATAGGAGGCGGTTCTTGTTGAGGTGGTTGAGGCACTGTGACAACGGGAGAAGTCAGGGGGACCGGTTGAATGGGGTCAAAGCAAGATAAGGTTTAGGTTGACCTGGTGGGGTGGCGGTTGGAGGATTAAGGTACCAAACCAGAAGCCCAATGGTCAAGTTAGGAAGAGAGAGGGTGGCCATGATAGGTGCCGTATAAATGCCTGGTGGAGGGACTACGAACGGTATCTGACCGGAGGGGTAATGGCCAAGTGGGACGGCTCCTAAATGGTTAAGGCCTGGAGGAATTGACCCCAGAGGATAAATAGGCTCATGAGTACCAGCTGAAGGGCCAGGAGGAGGAGGTCCAAGAGGCTGCATAAAAGGGCTAGGAGACAGTTGCAAAGGGCGAGAGGGCTGCTGACTAGCCAAGGCGGGCCTCTTGAGAGAAGCCCAAGACGATTGCATCATGCAAAAATTCAATGAGTTGGGATCAGAGATAGAAGGAGGAAGACCAGGGAATGTAGCAAGCAAGGAAGAGTCCTTGTAGATGCTAGGTGAGACACTGGTCAAAGGGTCGACTGTTTGCTTGTTGGCTACCGAAGAGATAGTGGACTCAGGGGAGGTTTGAGACTTTGGCTCGTAATATGTCAACTGGTCAATGGTGACTCTCTTTCCATTATCAGGGAAGGACATCTTGCGGTGAACCGCAGAAGGGAAAACAGACATTGCATAAGTGTAGCTATGACCCAAAATAATGTTGTAATCCAAGGGAGCGTCTATGACTTCTACATCAACGCAAACCGTCTTGCCCGCAAGAGTGATAGGACAATTACAAAATAGGTCAATGGGCTTGGAGGCGTGGCCATCCCACACTCGGAGATTGATCATGGAAGGTGCCAACTCAGGAGATACGAGTTGTTTCCAAACCGAAGTGGACATCACACAGGTGGATGCCCCCTCATCAATAATGCACCAAGAAACGCTCGCGTTTCAGATCTTGACTGGGATTTGGAAAGCGACGGAAGCTGGGAGAGGAGGATGTTCTGACTAGTCAACATCAAAGACAATAAATCGATCGTCGGAAGGGTCTATAGCGCCCACAGCAGATAGAAGAGCTTTTTGTTGTGAAGGGCACGACTAGAGGAGTTCCAGTGTTGAAATGGCAGTAGGGGATTGTGCCAAATCATCGACTATGCTATACGAATGGGCGGCTTTGCCAGAAGGAGCATTTCGGCATAGTGGACCCTTAGGGATCTTTGTATGAACCTCTGCCCTGGGCTGAGGGATCTTCAAGGGGCCATTAGGTGTCAAAATAGGCTCTGTAGATGCCGAAGGAGGTGGCTCGGGGACAGACGCAGTGGGAGGCTTACTGTACTGACGAGACCGAGTCTGAAGATTGATGTCTACGGTTGAAGGTTGATTAGATTTCATCATGATAATCTGGTCATCGGGGGTACCAGATGGCAAGGGTTGGGTAACAGTGCGGTATACAGGAGGTTGGGAAAAGAAAGGAGGCATGTTGTATCCTAAATACGTGCTACCAAGAGGGGAAGATGTGCAGGGGGTGTTGGCCTTCTCCTGAGGAAAATCAGAGCCCATGGGAGGTTGAGAAATGACGACATACACACAGCACCAAGGGAAAAGAGACCGAAAAGGGCAGGGAGGTGCAAAATCAAGTGATTACAATGTTGAAACAAGGGCAAAGAGGTGGAGGATCAAATGATTTCAATATTTTAGAGTCTTTTCTTGGCGGTGTTAACCAAGCCCTTTTTCACTTAGGGTGTGTGTGTAAAAGTGTGTAAATTTTTATTTTTAAACCTAGACATTTGTAGAGAAAAGAAAAAATGTGCTATAGAGTTGTGAATAAACCTGCAAATGACAGTACATAGGCCTGCAAAACAGAAAATAAACAGCTAGCAATGTAATAATCTAAACCCAAGGAGGCGGGTCTCTCAACAATTAGTCTATAGGTGAGAAAAAAAAAATTTAAACACACTAAAAAAGGCTAGTAGATCTTGGTTCAAGAGGGATAGAGATCTAAAAGACAAAATATGCTGGAAAGTGATGCAGAAAACAACAAAAAATCAGAGGAAAATTGTTGTAAAAAAAGGTGGTGAAAGGCTATCTCCAGGAGGTAAGTGGAGTGCCCCCTAATGGAAAACCCAAACAAAGCTAAATGGGAATATTTGGATGGATAACAAGCTGATCTAAAGTGGATCTGAAAATGAGATATCAGATCTGAAAAAATGGCTGAAGACTCTGAAATTTTAGACAACCTACAACAGAAAACACTCTTCCACAAAAAGTGGAGGGTACTGAAGTCCTAGGGGGCTAGGTTCCCACTTAGTTGAGTGAAACAGAATAAGTATAGGTCCAAAATGGGTGGAGACAGAGGTCAGATAACCCTAAACAGAGACACAACAAAACCCCGAAAACTTTCAGAAAAATCCCTGCAGAAAGTCCAGGTCACAGTTTTTGGCCTGTTTTCAGTAGAGGTCGCACTTTTTGGGTTGTAAAGTGCGCCATGGAGGTCCAGGTTGCAGGTTTTGGGCAGAAAAATTAGACCTGCACTTCCGACACTCTCGGCGGCAAGTTTCAAAAAAAATTGTCATCTTAGCTGCGGCTAATGTCGTTCACCTGCGCAATGGGACCAAAAACACGAGGAAGTTAGAATTTTTATTGTTTTAGGGTTTTAAGGATTAAAAAAAACATAAAGAATAAGCAAAACAAGGGGCTGAAGAGAAATCCTAGGGCCTGAAGCAGCTGGATATGCAAGGATCAGAAAAACGACAGCGGTCGTAATGGTAAACCTATGTGGAGTTTCCAATTGTTAGTATGAATCTTTATTTGAAGTGTATGAAAAAAGACCACTTTAGCTACACATAACTTATAGCCCTAACAGTAGAAATGATTGCTAATATCTTCATATCTGTAATTAGATGATCAGGACAAATGCTGCAAAAATCTAGATCTATGCATTAGAAGACATTAAATAGTAGAAAAATAAGATTTACTCCATAGATCCAATAGACAAGATAATAATATATCCAATAAATAATTTTATTAATGGCCCCTGGGAGGAAAACACAAGAGGGTGTTCCCTGTCCTCCTCAATGGGATGGGTTCTTGTGAGTCCTCAGTACTTCATATTTAGAATTTCTCTCTCTTGATGGTGTAGAAAACCCAGACAAAAATGGAAAAGTATGGCTATGATTATGGATCAATAGCCATACCAAGTGTTGAGCTCAAGAGTGATCATTAGGCAACAAAAGGTGACAAATGAATGGGAAAACCCTTCTATTTATAACATAATATTGAGTTAGTCTAGAGATTGGTGCATAATTAAAATATTATTAACCAAATTTAGATCCAACTTTTATGGAAAATTTTATTGTATTTGTTGGAGGGAAAAGGAATTTGTCTTGAGTCAAATCCCCTTATTTGTAAATAATGAATAAATAAGTGATTTATTTATCATTTTAAGGATGTGGTTGGGGAATAATCAAATAAATAATGATCTATTTAATTATTTATTGGTGTTTTAGTTATATTTAACAAAGACTATTATTTAATAAGGTTTAAATAACTAATCTTTAGGAAATAATAAGATAAATAATGATTTATCTAATTAATTTCCTTGTTTTGGGTTAAATATAACTAGGAATATTAATCAAACTATTTTTTAATTAATTATTCTATGAGGAAAAACAAAAAAATATAGATTTATTTAATATTTCCTCATGGGGTTTACTGTTTAGACCATAAAAAACTTAATAAAGGTGATTTACTATGTTATTTTTCATAGTGAATGCGATTTTGCTTGGGGTAAAATCAGTCTTACTTGATGTACTTGGGTCCATCTAATACCAATGGATTAGATGACCAAAAAATGGTGTAATAGCATGCACACTGCCTGGTCTATTACATACCATTGCATACATCAGGCTACCCACTGCACTTGCATATGGAACACCAGACATATCCTCCTCTTCTTCTTGTGTCTTGGGACACTGTTCAACAGACAACTTTGTACCTAAAGGAATCGGAACATTCACCTGTTTACTATCCTGCATATTGAACCTCCCTGATATAGTCTACATACTTCCTCTGGTTAACGAACTTCCTCTTTCGATCTCTCTTAATTTCCATGCCCAAAATATAGTTTGCAACACCAAGATCCTTCATGTCAAATTTGGAGAACAGCTGGGTCTTCAAATATTGGATAATTTCTTTGTCATTTCCAATCAACAACATATCATCCACATACAAGACCAAATAAATAACATGGTCACCAATTAATTTAAAATAAACACAATGGTCCTCGCTTTTGGTGAAGCCAAGTCCTCGTATATAGGTATCAAATTTCTGATACCACATCCTTGGTGACTGTTTTAACCCATACAGAGACTTTTTTAACCTGCATACTAGTTCTTTCTTCCCCTTCACCATAAATCCTTCAGGTTGTTTCATGTAGATCTCCTCTTCCAGATCCCCGTGAAGAAATGTTGTCTTCACATCCATATGTTCTACCTCAAAATCAAATGCAACAGCAATAGATAAAAGTAATATAATAGAAGTAACTTTGGCAACAGGAGAAAAAATGTCACCAAAATCAATTCCCAGCACCTGGAAATAACCTTTTGTTTCATCACCAAAATCAATTCCCATTTTCTCCCGATGGGCTTCCTTCTGTTTCGGGAAATAACTCCCTAAAGGTTCTTGGGTTGGCAACCTTCACAGATCAGGGGCATACCATTCAAGAATGACT
Source organism: Pinus albicaulis (assembly GCA_034641835.2). Lineage (NCBI taxonomy): Eukaryota > Viridiplantae > Streptophyta > Pinopsida > Pinales > Pinaceae > Pinus > Pinus albicaulis. Next base: position 1,603,631,520 of record CM076582.1, on the reverse strand, counting down.
CACTTAACCTATCTTTTATGCTGAAAGATAGATATAACAAGTTGCAGAACTTACCCGAAAGTCCAACGTTTGATGTAGATCCCACAGGGTGAAAACCCCCAGCAACCCTTCGTGCTTCATAACTTGGAAATCAAGAAAGAACGAACACAAAAATCTAGTTGTATAGCATATATAGTCCCTAAATTTTAGTTTAACTCATGTATAATATCATAATAACAATATCAAACATTCAATTAATGATCATCACGCATATATAAAGATATATAAACAAGTGAATATCAGGAACAAGATGGTTCTTCTTATTATAAATGGCACGTAAAGTAATAGACATGTGGAGAGATCACCTGAATCCTTCCACGGTCTTCAAGCATACCATCCTCTGGATTCGTCTGGCCCTTGCCTCACAAGAATTCTTCCAAGATGTGTGCACACTAAATGTCATATAGGATGATGAGCATCTCAAGGAAACAAGGGTTTCCTGAATATACCTGGGAGGTGCAGGAGGCACGGGAATATCAGACTTGAAATAGGGTTCTAACAGAGTATAATGTCTATAATTTTCTCTCTCCCTTAGGCCATGCATATGAGGGGATTTTATACTCCCTCAAATTAGTTTCAGCAGTTGGAAACAGTTGGGCCACGGGCTGGGGTGGTTGAATTACAGGAATAACCATCAACCCTGCCTCAAAAATAGGGAATTTTATATATTTTTTAATGATTTAAATGGAATACACGGAAAAGTATGAATGGAATCGCGTATATACATGGAAAATTCTAGGCCTAGTCGCATATGGGTTTTTAGACACTGTTTTTATGAAGTTGTTCAAGTCTAGGGGGAAAGGGTGCCCAAGGCCAAAGAGACAATCATTAATCACATGAGGGTGAAAAATGATGCTATAATAGATGCCCCCAAATATTTGCAGTCAAAAGGGGTACATGATGGCCAAAATATATTATGTGCATAGAAATAACCTTGCGAAGACAAGAGAGGACTTCACCGGATTTCAACCTGCCAAAAAACCAAGGAAAGAAATCAGAGAGTCAACTCATGTCTGAGGTGGGCATACCCATGCTCAGTGAAAGAAAAGCATGTCTATAGATCCAAAATGTATACAAGTATATCTAAACTGGAAAGTAAATAGTGAATCATCTGATCACTGCCCGTAAATACAAGTCGAAATCAAGTCCAAGTATCACATATAGAAAACTGATCAATGACGTTCTAATAGATATCTGATCTCACAAGTAACTGAATCTCCTGGTACCATGTTGTAAGGGGTGGAACACATGGTACAATCACGCAACTCGAGAGCCAACATATAAGATTTCGTTGTACTGAAACTGCAACATATAAGGGTGGACGGCGTCACTGGCAGAAACTGGATGAACTATCAAAAATGAACCGAAGCATGCTGATGAAAACCCGAGGTCTTCACCAATCACTATGGCACAGTTCTACACAATGGGAATAAATGAGCTGAAGTCGACCATGTGAGAAATTGTTTGATTGCCCAGTCAATAATGTATACTGTTAACAAACGCGAGACAACCCACCGATAATGATAATGAGTGTCAAGGTGCCCCAGTACAATATAACAAGTGCGGATGAATGAGTTGAAGTTGAACACTTGTAAGAATCTATCAATCAGGAGGCAGTAATGAATCCTCACTGTCGACAGCGAAGAGTCCACCACTGCTGACCGCAAACCCTAAGGTACTGACAAAAAGACTTAGACCTTATTCCCAAAGCAATGAATCAGAGTCGATGGGAAAATATCTACTAGAAGGAAGGCATTAAGGCTTCCCACATCAGTCCAGCGTGAGTGTAACCAGTAGGCCAAGATTTGGAAGGAATCAGATGAAGTAGAGTGAAGGAACCAACCCGAAGTACGTTTCCAACTTGCAAAAGATAAATCTAGTGCATGGAAGAAACCCTCTGAACCAACTAGTAATGAAAGCTGACAAAGAGGTGAGATATCCACTGATAGGGTCAAATGGAAATCCAGGTACTGCATGAATCCCAAGTGTGATAATGTATGCTGACGTCGAACACAAGGAAAACCACTCAGTTAAAGACCCATAATGATGATCAAATGCTGAGCACAAGGTCACCTATCAATGATGTAAATAGGGCCAGGGTGCAGCTCTAGGTTTACTCTCAGAGAAATATGTCTTAGTTGATAAGAGACAAACCCACCAGCAAGAAGTCAATGGAGACCTTCTCAAACTAGCACGAGCATAGGACCAAACATCTGATGTGATCGTACAAGATATTGACAAGACTGGGAAGGCTTGACTGAAAAATAAGTCAAGAGACACCACAGAATGGCTAACTCAGGTTTAACTTCCCTTAAACAAAAGCACGACTCACGATGACCATGGCAGCAAATAATGACACTGTATAAGTCTGTTATGCAGGAGGCGAAAAAAAACTCTCCATATGATTGGAAGATATTACCAACCGGGGGAGAACTAACTCATGAAACAAGGTTATGGCTTCTCCTATGTCAAAATTAAAACCATCTTGAATGAAGGAAAGACATAGCTCTGTGTGCTTTGTTCAAGGGTGACAAACTGACACTGTAACTGCCATCAAAATATGAAGTAAGATCCCATTCCCGCTCTTTTTTTTAATATATTTGATTTTTTTATCTTTTTAATATAATAAGCCTGAAAAAGAATAAAAGAATGCTATGGTACAATGGATAGAATGAGTATCTGGAAATAGATGCACTATTTCCTAGGATAGGAACAATCCTATGCTCAATGCAAGGTGGCGGAAACTGGTAAGTGATACTCAAAGGAGTGTTCCATCAATGGGTAAAAGGGGTGTCAAGTCGCGATAGCTAAGTTCTTTGCAACGGTTAACTTGTATAGAGAGTCAAGGTCAAAAGATGGCTTAAACATCGAGTCCAAATTAAGCTAGCTGAAGGCTAAGATAAACAAGTAGCCATTATGCAATGCAGTGATACAACTCAACAACACCAGGGAGCCTCTAGGGTAATAGCCAGAAAAATGATAATGAAGAAGAAGAAGAATGAAGCTTCAACATATAAGTCATGGAAGGACTAAAGAGGACTCCCAAGCCTACATAAAGTGCAGCATGGGTGACAAGTGATAGCAAGGAACTAACTAGGAAACCCATGTAAAGGAAGGCTCTACCACCAAGTCATGATTTATAAATTGGCGAGTGAAAATGGGTTAAGTATTCATGACGAGATGGGATCGACCCTATGGCAAGTGATCAAAATGGAGGCTAGGATGCAGAATACAATGAAAAGTGGATTCCCTAACCTATATGCCAGTTAAAATCATATACCTGCCATGACAGGTCAGCGGTCATGGATTAAGAAACTGGGAAAAATCTCAAGTTGAAAAAAATGTACCTGAAAATATACCTATTGCAACACTTACAAGCAACAGGGTTATGCAACTTAATACAGATTTGAAAAACAAGCATAATGAAATTTTGCAAAAAAATTTCAATTTCTGGGCATAAATACATATTTTACCTCATATTTGGTTCATTGTTACTTTACTGAATTGGAGAAAAGAGCTCCGGAGAAAAACCCCTTTCCTCAAAACAGGAACAATCAACAATCAAATTTAGTCGGATCAACCAGGTAAGCTCTAAATCCATCATTGCCATCAATTTCATCCATAAATAGGTTAAAAAAATTTATTTTTTGCGTAGAAAATATTTTTATTGATTGACCTCTCTGTGCATACATGGGTTGGTTCACGCGAAACCGCGTATGATACACGACTGTACTCAAAGGAAGTCACATATGTGTAGTCTGTGAATGTAGAAAATGAACCTAATGAGAAAGTGAATGACTTTTTCAGGATGAAAATTTCTTGGAGGGAGCATGAGCACAGTGCCATTGAAAATGAAGTCATGGGTGATCAAAATTCGCTCAATATCCTCTAAAACTATGGATTGATCAAATTCTTCAAAATGCCAAATATGAAAAGTAACGTCCGGTTGTTTGAAATGCTGGTGAATCATTGGGACCCGGCGGAAGATTACTTCATGATTGACCATATGCCCATACACATAGAGGTGGAAGATATTTACTTTATTACTGGACTCTCTCGAAGAAGAGACCCAGTAGATTTACATGGCAAGCCTTTGGGAGGGCTTACAGTAGATGATTATGTCCACGTCTATTGTGTAGAGGGATCTCAAAAAGTAGGGAATCAAATTGCAATCAAAGATTTATCAGAGCTGCATATGAAAATTCTCCTTTTCACCATTTGCAGGGTGGTAGGATCTGCTTCCTTACACCAGGCGTCGATGACACAGATGAGTATAGCTGTGGAATGCTTAGTTCACCTCTTTGATTGGTGTACAACTCTACTGACAAACATGAAAAAACAATTGACCTCCATCCAGAAATCTAAAACAAAACATTTTGGGTATGGAACGATTTTGATGACATTCTTCTTTGAGAAGATTCCAGGGCTTCGACCCAAAGTGATCTCATCGATCAACAACCCTAGAGATCCAAGAATAGCCCGATGGGCTGATCTGATGAAGAGATTGGGGGGAAGTGAAGTTTTCCAAACCACATGGGACAACGAGTTCTTCCAATGGTGGGAAGAATAGGTTATCGCAGTGGATGATTATCCCTATGCTGGGATGGATTTTCGCGGTGATCCAGACCTAGTCCTTCCACCCAGCGCAGCATGGGGTGCAATCGGTGAGACTGCAATTTTTGATTATATGATTTTTGATTGATTTTTTCAATATATGTGAAAAATGAAAAACAAACATGTTTTTGATTGGATTCCGAATGACTTACAAAATTATGTGATGACCATGATACAGATATGGGACCAATGCGTCCTGAAGGATACCCACGGCACAAACGTCGCAGAGGCGAAGCGGATGCTGAAGACCCTGGCAGAACCCTACATGCCGTTCAGAGAAACTTGGAGAGTTTAACTCGCTAAGTGCCTATGTCTGCAGTAGAGGATCTACCAGAGGCTATCCAGAGACGGATAGTCGGGGTACAACGAGACTGGGTGTGGTTATTCCGCCGTGTGGCTACTGCGATCGTGTTCTATAGGAACACAAATGTTGGGCAGGGACCATAGATTTTATCAGATGACTGTACTATATTTTTGATACTGAACATTATCGGGCATAAGCCCTAATTTTGTGGGACATATGGATCCAAATTTTTGTATAGTTTTTTGAACACTCTGATGATATATACATATATACAACGGTTTATGATGCGATGAAACAAATGTATGAAAATGTATGATGATTTTGATGATTTAATTAAAGTATTGAATGATTAATATGCTAGTCAATTGCCTGATTAGCTAATGAGTCTGCCATCCAATTGTCAGCTCGAGGAATATGAATAAATGTTATAAATTGGAATGATCTTTGTAACAAACGTACCCTCAAAAACAACCGGAGTAAAAATGGATCCCGGACCCGATACGTATTGTTCATCTGCAACACCACCCGCTGGGAGTCCAAGAAAAATACGAACGAATCAACACCCGAAGATATTGCTTCTGAGAGTAGATAAATGACTGCAGTGTATTCTGCTACGTTGTTGGAAGTAGGACCAATGCAGATCGCTCTTGAAATTAACAGCTGACCAGATGGATAATGAAGTACCCAAGCCGCGGAAGCCAAGTTCCGGGTGTGTCTACTAGCACCATCGACGAAACCATAATGACTCATGACATCCAACACAACCTGCCAAAGCAGAGCAAAAACATCAGCATCACATACAAAACCGAAAACTTAGATATGTACAAAACAACCCATAAAATATATACAAAAAGCAAGATGCCAGGCCAAGGCCTAGGCATAATACCTTTTCAGATAGAGCCCATTTTTGGGCTCCGCCAACTCATTTCCCTCAAAATCAACCAAGGTATAAGCTCCTTTTTTGAGGACCTTTTTAACGATGAAGGGGCCATACCACATAGATTTAAACTTACCTGCCCCCAAGGCATCCTTCTCCTGGGCATAAACCAGAACAAGGTCTCTTTCGGAGAAAACCCTAGGTTTGACCACTTTATCGTACTGAACTTTTACCCGTTTCTTGTGTGCCTCGTTCATCGTGGCAGCAGCTCGACGTTGCTTATCAAGATGTTCCAGATGAAGGAGGCGTTCTTCAAGTCTAGAAGTGTCAGGAAGAAGCTCTACAGCTAACTTAAGAGAAGGAATCTCACACTCGATGGGAAATATGGATTCCAACCTGTAAGCTAGTTGAAACGGAGGAAAACCAGTTGCAGTTTTTACTGACATCCGGTATGCCCAAAGCGCCGGATACAGCATGATATGCCAATTGGATCTAGCTTTATCAATTGTTCGTTGAAGAATGGTCTTCAATGATTTGTTCATGGCTTCCACTTGTCCATTGGCCTGAGGATAATAAGGAGATGAATACTCCTGCCGGAAACCTAATTTTAGAGCCAACTCAGCCGTCATGCTATGCTGATTAGACTGTCATGATCAGTGACAATTTCTTTAGGAATACCAAAACGAGCAATAACTTGATTGAAGAGAAAAAGAACTGCTGTCTCACCGTCATTCCCAAAAGTAGGCATAGCCTTGACCCACTTGGTGAAGTAGTCTACTGTTACAATAATGTACTTGTGACCTTTAGCCGAAGGCGGGTTACAAGTAGTATAATCAATACCCCACTTTGTAAAGGGACCGACAGTGATGACAGGGAAGAGCGGAGCTGGATGAGCGCGCATCTTTCGAGTATATACTTGACATGGATGACACCGTTTGACCGACTCCATACAATCTTTGAAAATTGAAGGCCAAAAGCATCTAGCATGCAGGATTTTTTGGGCGATAGCAAGCCCAAATAAATGACCACCACAAGCTCCATTGTGGCAATCATTCAGCACAACCTCAGCTTCTTCAAGAGTTAAGAATCGTCTTAGGATCGAATCGACCCCTCGACGGTATAAAGCATCACCAATGATCAAGTAATTTTTAGCCAGGTGACGCAACTTACGGCGCTCATCTTTCGAAAACGTTGAGGGAAACTTCGCAGTCTGAAGATATACAATGAGATCCTCATACCAAGGATATTGTGAAGAGATGAGAAAAAGATGCTCATCCGGAAAGGATTCATCATAAACCATCTTCTCTCCACAGGGAAACTTAGAAATTAATTCTGCGAAAACTAATGACTTCTTGGACTTGGCAAACATAAATTCAAGATCAAATTCTTGCAAAATCACAATCCATCGATTATATTTGCCCCCAATCACACGCTTGCTGAGAACAAACTGAAATGGATTGACTGCTGCCAAAACATAAGTTTTTCAAAGAAGGATATAATGTCTGAGCCACTGTACATCATGAAAAACTGCTAAAGCTAGCTTCTCTATCGGAGAATACTGGAGTTCAGGTCCTACCAGGCCTCGACTAAGGTAGTAAATAACATGCTCTAAAACAACATCATCCTCCTGAAACAGAACCATACCGATAGTAGATTCTGTTGCTACGAGATACAAAAGGAAATCCATGCTATAATCAAGTCGACTCAGTATAGGAGCAGAGGTTAATGCTTTTTTCAAAGCATTGAATGAGCGTTGAGCAAAGTCAACCCACAAAAATGGGACTCCCTTCTTTAATAATCTTATGAATCGTCTTGTAATCTCGGCATAATTAACGATAAACCTCCGTAGAAAATTAGATTTTCCTTGTATAATTTGAAGTTGATGAATAGACGATGGGGGAGGCAACAGAACTATTGCCTCAACCTTGAAGGGATCTACCCAAATCCCTTCTATAGACACAATAAATCCCAACAATCGACCAGATGTGACTGCAAAAACACACTTGTTCGGATTCAACTTGATCTTGTAAAAACGAAATCTTTCAAATACTTTAGGGAGGTGAGAAGGATGATCAATTCTCTTGCGAGAATCAATAGCTAAATCATCCAAGTATGCCTCGATAATATGTTTGATGTCGTGGAAGGCATATGACATGGCCCGCTGAAAATTGGCTCCAACATTTTTAAGGCTGAAAGGCATTTTCTTGTAAGCAAAGGTACCCCAGGGACAAATAAAGGCAGTTTTATGCTGATCTTCAGGACAGATAGTAATTCGATTATATCCAGAAAAACCGTCCATGAAGGAGAAAATCTCATTACCTGCAAACTCATCGATAATCTTATCTATGAATGGTGTGGGGTAATTATTTTTTGGACATGCCTTATTAAGGTCTCTGAAATCAATGCAAACGTGAATTTTTCCTTGTTTCTTATCCACTGGAACTGGATTCGAAACCCACTCTATCAAAGGAACAGGGAAAATGAATCCCGCCTTGAGTAGCTTCTCTACCTCAACTTTGATAGCTGCAGCCTTCCTAGGGTTGACCGGATGAATTTTTTTCCTTACAGGCTTAACATTGTCATATATATTGATCTCATGCTGGACAATAGATGGATCTATACCAGGAATTCCCTCATAAGACAAAGAAAACACATCCCGGAACTCTCGAACGAGATCAGTATAAATTTAAATCTCTTCAGGGGAACATTCAGCTTCGATGAATACATTCTCAATAATGTTGGGATTCCTGGAGATGTTCACTGGGATAGTCAAAGAAATCAAGCCATGTTCCCTTCAACAAATATATGTGCTGATGCTAAACGATTTAGGACTGGGTGAACAAGAACAGAAGACTGAGGACTTGGAAAACTTGATTCAACTTCTTTCAAATCTGGTAAAAAGTAAGACCGATGATGCAAATCATCCCACAGTCTATCTATACCAGTCATAGCTTCTAGGATAGCCTCTTCAGATGGAAGAGTGGTATCAAGGAAATCCTGGGCAGAAGAAGAATTAAGAGTCCAAGCCGGGGCCACATGTCCATCCAATTCCTATGATGAAAGAGAAATGAGAGTGGATTCTGCAGAGTCAACAATAGATCTATAATAAATCTCAATTGCAGACATCAGAAATTGCATTCCACCCACTTGACCTGCCACTGATGTGGAGGTAGGGAAAGGTAAGGTCCAAGGGTCCGAAAAATAATGAGTTCTGAAGAACTCTCTTCAAATAGGAGCCCTGGAGGATGAAATTTCATTTATATGAACGGAAGGAGGTGGAATATCAAAAGTACCCATCAAATAATAATACATTCCAACTCCTATATTCTCAACAGGCAGTTTTTCATTATCTACCAAAGGGATAGTTGAGTCAGTAGATGCATTCGAGTCTAAAGGAGAAAAATCCAGTTGGTCAACTGTGACAATCCTCCCTTCGTGAGGGAAACAAATAATATGAAATAAGGAGGATGCAATAGCATCCATCTCATAAATCCAGTTTTGCCACAACAGAAGGTTGTAGTCCAAGCTTGCATCAAGTATCTCAAACTCGATGTTTACATTTTTTCCCCCAACACAGATGGGCAAAGTCGGGACAATACCATGTGGCCTGTGAGAATGAACATCAAACGCAGTCAGAAGAGTGGCTGATGGAATAGCTTCGGGAGATCCGATCCCTTTCCAACATGCGAGAGACATTACACACGTGGAAGCACCCTCATCAATGACCGTTTGAAGTATATTGCGTTTTCGAAACATAAATCTAATATGGAAAGCCATATGATGTGGGAGTCTCTTTTTAAAATTAGACATATCAAATGTAATCATAAGAGATTTATTCAGATCAACAACCCCAATAGCAGTGAGAAGAGCACTTCGTTGAGCTGGACAAGACTGGAGCACCTTGAGAGCAGACATAGCACAAGGGCTCTGCATCGGATCTTCTACAACAGAGTAGTTTTGGGAAGCCTTGGAATTTGGATTAATCGTCATATGCTTTGTATATGCTTTGGCATTCGAGGTATAGGCTCAACAGTGGGCCTCGTAATGTGAAGCGGCTCAGCACTATCAAGAGAACCCTTGGCTTTCGAAGACTCAGCTTTGCCATAATCAAGAGATCGTGTAGCAATATCTGTGTGAGCACTCATCATATATATGTTTGATGTGGTTTCCCCTTCCTAGGTGCCCCCAGAGGGAGCCCCAGTATTCTGATTTGCACCAACAACTAATTGCTGCCCTTAGGGAAAAGGGTTTGTTAACACAGCCTAGGAACTAGAAGAACCCTATTGAGCTAACAAGCGCTACGCATCCTAAATTTTAGGGAAAAGGTGAGTAAGATGATCTCCAGTACATAACTTGCATGGAAAATTCACTTTCTTTTTATCCTTTTGACCCTCACCAACACGCTCATTGGATTTATTTGCATTGCCCTTCTCATATTTTCCCTTCTTCTTACTATTATTCCATCCTTTCTTCTTCCCTTCGGATTGTTGATTTCCTTTGGGGTTACAAGTCTGGATGAAATTTATTGACAAAGCTTGGGAAGGGTTGGCACCGAAGGCATAGCCTGACCCGAATAAGCAGATTGTATGGACAACTGCTACAATTGGCTAAGTAGGTTAGTTGCACCGCTATCGACCGAACCAATAAGTCCATCACCATGAGGATCAAGTTTAGCTTTTGACAAGTCCAATTTGGAGTGAGGAGCATTAGGAAATTTTTTATTGAGGACTCCAGACTAAGAATAAATTAGTTCTAATTGTTGAGTCCTAAAAATAGCGTGCTCCTCAGAAAATACCCCTGATAGGGATGCGTCCTTAGAAATATCTGGTTGCAAGGATTTCAAAAACCATTCCAGAAGGAATTCATTAGGAATATAGGCTTTAATGAGCCTCTTCCTTCTTCTCCATTCCTGAATATGATCAGAAATGTGAGTTGCCTTGTCGTGCTTAAAATTAGCCAGGAGTTCAGTCTCAGCGTCGTAACGGATAGGCAACTGAAAATGATTTAGGATTGTGGTAGCCAAATCTCCAAAATTGGTGAAACTACCCCCAGTCAACTCAATATACCACTTGGTTGCATTTCCAGTTAAGGTGCATTGAAATAACCTCAACCTAATCGTATCATCGATCATGGAGTTTGATGAACACCATAGATGGAAAATGGTGATGTGATCTGCCGAATCCTCTCCATTCTTCCCTTCAAACTTTCGAATGTCTGAAGGTAGTTTGGTGGGTACCAGAGGCCATCCTGGACTATATCGGATTGGATCGTTAGTCAAATTCGACAAATCTAGCAAGTTTAACGTTGCCATAAATGGTAATTGAGGAGAAGCCTAAGAATTCCATCCCTGATAGGATGGATTCCCCACATTCTGAAAAGAATACCCTAGATTTGATGAGGCACTAGGTTGCCAGAAAGAGTTTGTAGAAAATTTTGGGCCATAGGAAAATCCTTGTGACCCAACATTCGTAGAATGACCCCCTCCCAACATTGAGTTACTATAAACTAGACCAGTTCCCCCCACTAAGGCATTGAATGAAGAAGAAACCCCCTGATAGGGATTCCAAGAATTTGAAAAAGGAGAAAAAGCCTGATAAGCACTTGACGAAGGGAAAGGAAAATTCCCTTGGTGACCAACAAGAAATTGATTCCCTGCCCCTACTGATGTAAAGATAGGGTTCCAACCCATAAAGGTAGTATAACTTTGACCTCCAGACCATGGATTAAAACTCTGAGTCTGGGAAGTAAAAGGAAAAGACCCTAAGGAAGGAGTTGAATTAGGAATATGTTTGCTTCCAAAAGGGAACCCTTGAAAAGAATTTGATCCACTAGCCATAGAAGATATGGGTGCAGATGCAGCTGCAGCAGCAGAAAATGAAAACGAAGGAATCCCACTAGTGGGCATTCCGAAACAAAAGGGACCAGATTGAGAAGCTTGTGCTTAGGTGTGTCAAGAGCCAAACACAGCTGCACTAGAAGCAATTGAAGATATAGAAATAGTGCCTCCTCCTTCAACTGAAGCAGGAGTCTGAATACTTGCAGCACTCACAGCTGAAGCTGTGTTCCCAGTTGTGGCCATCGAAAGGTGAGAATAAGATGGGTAAGGAATTTCTGGTCTTTGAGACTCAAGTCCGATGTACTCAATGATAAATGGGTAACTAGCATGAAGAGGAGATGGAAGAGACTCAGCAGGCTGAGGGACTTCCTCTACTTCTACTTCTTCTACTGGAAATAAAACTCTCGAAATGAGTGAAGCACTCCTCTCGGCACTGACACCAACACCAGAACCAGCTACAAAAACAACTAGCCCTAATGGAGGATCTCTCTCCGTTGCGTCTGAAAACACCTGGTGAAAATCACCCTCTGAATTACTCCTATGCCTTCTTGCAGAAGGCTCGGTACTCACGGGAGATAACCCCCAGAGCCTCCTCGATCGACGAGGCGATCGATCAGCCACTTTAAAAGATTTATTATACTAAAAAATATATATATATATATGAAGCTAATAAATCTAGGAGCAAAGAGCACACTCTAAAAAGTCCCTAATATACAGCCAGACAAGCAGCTCTCAAGTATTTCTACTCCAGGTTATGAGGGTCGGACACCAAAATACAAGAAAGCGAACAATAGGACCTCTCGAAATCAGTCTGGGGTAATTACGACCCAGGCATACTAGCGAAGGTAACAGAAATAGTTTCATTGACCTTCTAAATACAACCTTTGCCGGTGCAAGTATCCAAGCTTCGTAAGGGCACCCTCCAGAAGCACTGCTGGAAGTGATACAATGTCTGCCTCAGGTACCACGGCTATTCCCCCCCGCAGTCACCTATGTGATACCTAGGATGGGCAACTAAGGGCACCAATCTGTATCAGCAGCCAGGCAAAATGGTCTTAGGTCAAGATTCAGCAAATTAGAGAGGGGGTATCTCTCTTCTCTGCCTGCACTTTCCCTCGCGCTTGACTCTCTGGAGGAGAGATTTCCCGGTCCACCTAACGGTGTTGGAATTTTCTCATTAATAAACTTCTATGTTTCAAAATTTGATCGGCCTTGGAGAGTTAACTCTCCACTCACCTAATCCAAGGCCCTACAACCTAGCTAGTTGATGTATGACACTAATACAAAAATTTCTAGTTGTTTTTAATTTATATCGCTTATTTTAATTGGCTATTATTTTATGTCAAGGGCATATGGAAATGAAACCGATGATGTTTGTATGACACAGAAAAAAACCAATGAAAACCAAACTACATGCAAATGCATTAATTGCCTTTTGATGAAGAGTGATTTCTACACAGGTTCTACGAGACTACTTTTTTTGCTTTTATTTTCAAATAATCAGTCTTCACACACCTCAAAAAGTTACAAAAAAGACTAAAAATGCTTATGTGCAACTAATGAAAATTACTAATGGCATGCAAAATCATAAGATGCTAGATCTAGAAAAGCAAAGAGAAATCTCTAACAATACCAAGGCTCAATCACTTTTTGGCAGTCCTCAAGGCTAGTTCCAACTCAGAAACTCAATGTATAAAGACGCCAAAAAACATACTTGACCTAAAGGAACGAAATCAAAAGAAGACTCCCTTCCTAATTAAGTCAAGAACCGAAGAACAAATACTTCAACAAAGCTTCAAAATATGAAAAGAAACCATTAAACAAAATGAGAAAAAAAAGCAATGGAAAACAAAAAAAAAATTGGGCTTTTGAGTTTATAAAGAAAAAGACTTCAAAGAAACCAAGAAACTATCCAGTTACTGAGTCAAGCAAACTTCGAATTTCAAGAAAAACTTCAAAACAATTCCCTAAGCAAACCGTGCTATTCTCGTAGCAGGACTTGTATGAGCAAGAGGAAGACAAGAAACCCAACAAATCAACTCAGCACAACAGCATAAACTTGCAGCAAACACAAACTTCAAAGAATCAAAAAGACACTCTTAGAGAATTGTGACAAGACCTAGTTAATGAAATCAAGAAAACCAAACGCAAAAACAGAAAAAAATCACAATGCAAAGCAACTCATAAAGTTAGAAAAAAGAAAACGAGCAAAATCCCTCTGTCTTGAATACTCAGAACATCCAAGAATCCTCAGAAAAAATATCTTGGTTCTCAAGCCAGAATCGCAAGCACAACAAACAAAGATTTCACCAAATGAGTCAGTCTTCAGAAAATTAAGAGAGAAATAGGTACAAAACCACTTTAGACACAGTCCAGAGACTTCAAAGATACTATAGGAACAAGTCACCTCAGGCAGACAAGACCAGAAAAACTTAAAACCAAAGATTTCAAATTTTACCCAGGCATACGCGCTTTCTCAGTTTTGAAACTAGCATGTATACGCGACTATGTCAAAGGAAACTCGTGTATATGTGGGTCCTTTTACAAAAAAAATCTTGTATATGCGACTATGCAGAAGAAAAATTGCCTATGGAAAAGTAAATAAGGAAAAACAAAAAAGGTTAAGCCCGATCAAAAGACCAAGTCTTCAGTGTGACTGGAAATAGATTCACTGAACTGGAAAAAATAATAGAAACTGTTAGGAGCCCACAAGATAGATGAAACAACCCAAAAGGGAAATCACAAGAATGTGATCCCCAGTGGAGTCGCCATTTCTGTTTCGGGAAATAACTCCCTAAAGGTTTTTGGGTCGGCAACCTTCACAGATCAGGGGCATACCATTCAAGAATGACTCACTTTACCTATCTTTTATGCTGAAAACTAGATATAACAAGTTGTAGAACTTACCCTAAAGTCCAACGTTTGATGTAGATCCCGTGGGGTGCAAACCCCCAGCAACCCTTCATGCTTCATAACCTGGAAATCAAGAAAGAACGAACACAAAAATATAGCTTTACAACATATATAGTCCCTAAATGTCAGTGTAACTCATGTATAATATCATAAGAACAATATCAAACATTAAATTAATGATCATTACACATATATAAAGAGATATAAACATGTGAATATCGGGAACAAGATGGTTCTTCTTCTTATAAATAGCACGTACAGTAATAGAAATGTGGAGAGATGACCTGAATCCTTCCGTGGTCTTCAAGCATACCGTCCTCTGGATCCATCCAACCCTTACCTCACAAGAATTATTCCAAGATGTGTGCACACTAGATGTCATATAGGGTGATGAGCATCTCAAGGAAACAAGGGTTTCTTGAATATACCTAGGAAGTGTAGGAGGCACGGGAATATCAGACTTGAAATAGGGTTCCAACGGAGTATAATGTCTATAATTTTCTCTCTCCCTTAGGCCATGCATATGAGGGGCTTTTATACTCCCTTAAAGTAGTTTCAGCAGTTGGAAATAGTTGGGCCATGGGCTGGGGTGGTTGAATTATGGGAATAACTATCAACCCTACCTCGAAAATAGGGAGTTTTATAAAAATTTTAATGATTTAAATGGAATACGTGGAAAAGTATGAATGGACTCGCGTATATACGCGGAAACGTCTGGGCCTAGTCGCGTATGGGTTTTTAGAAATTGTTTTTATGAAGTTTTTCAAGTCTGGGGGGAAAGGGTGCCCAAGGCCAAAGAGACAATCATTAATCACATGAGGGTGAAAAATTATGCTATAACACCTTCCAGCCGACAACTCCACCAGATCCCATGCCTCATTTTTATGCGAGGATGCCATTTCATCAACCATGGCCTCCTTCCATAGTTTTCCATCCTCTGAATCTACTTCCTCCCTGACGGTTATAGGATCATCATCAGTTGTAGTTAAAGAAAAGTTTGAACAAAAAGAAAATAGACTATACCTTTTTGGTCGTCTTCTTTCCTGAACTGATCTTCTCACAGCTGGAGTTTATGGCTCTACCTCTTCTGAGTCTTCTTCTGTTGTAGAGCCTGATTCCTCCTCCTTTAACTCAAACTCTATCTTCTCAAGTTCCTTTGGTAGGATTTCATGTTTAACAATATCTTTCACCCCTTTAAACACCACATCTCGGCTATACACAACCTTCCTTGTTTACGGGTTCCAAAGCTTGTAACCCTTTAAGACATCCTTATACCCAATAAAGATGCACCTTTCAGATTTATTATCCAACTTGCTCCTTTTCTCCTTTGGAACATGTACATATGCATCACATCCAAATACCCTCAGATGTGAAAGAGAGGGTTTCTTACCAGTCCATACCTCATGTGGATTCTTATCCTCCAACACTGATGAAGGTGATCTGTTAACCAAGTAACGTGCAATCTCCACTGCCTCTGCCCAAAATTCTTGTCCTAACCCTGTACCACTGAGCATGCTTCTTGCCTTTTCCATCAACGTTTTTTTCATTCTTTCTGCAACTCCATTTTGATGAGGGGTGTATGGAGTAGTATTCTGTCGTGCTATACCACACTTCTTACAAAACTCTTCAAATTCATTCTTGTAGAAATCCCCACCATTATTTGTCCTCAACACCTTTATCTTCTTCTCTGTCTGGTTTTCCACCAGAGCCTTAAATTCTTTAAATTTGTCAAATACTTCAGATACATTTATCAAGAAATATATCCATGTATTCCTTGAGAAGTCATCTATGAATGAAACATAGTACACAGACATACCCAGTGATGGAACCGACACAGATCCAAGCACATCGTTGTGCACAAGATATAATATCTTGTTTGCCCTCTTAGAACCAGAAGGAAAACTCACCCGATTTCGCTTCCTATATACACAATGTTCACAGAAATAAAAATCTAGAGAGCTATTAGACATACCTTCTACCATACCATTTCCATGCAGTATTCGAAGGCCCTTCTCTCCAATATGTCCAAGCCTTTGATGCCATAGCATGGTCTTTTCTCCAAAGATCGCTAGGATTTCCGCTCCACTTTCAGGAACCACAGAACTGTTGCACCCATCAATAATAGTGCTTCCCTGAAGCTTTTACAGAGTTCCAATCTGAGCTCCCCGCATTAATACCAGTGCTCTCCAAACCATCTTACAGGTATCTTTCTAGAACACTGTTTTTACACCTGCATCATCCATCTTGCTTATAGAAATCAGATTTCTGGCCAATGTAGGAATGTGAAGAACACCAAGAAGTGTTCTAGTCCTTCCACCTTGCAGCTTCAGCTTGACTTTTCCACGTATGACGATTCTAGCCTTCCTATTATCACCTAAGAAGACATCACCGCCATCATATTTCTCATACTCATAGAACCACTTCCTATGGGGAGTGAAGTGAAAGGATGTACCCGAGTCAATCAACCATGACCCATGATCTACATGTGTATTTGAAGAAGAAGCCAAATACACATCCCCACCTTCATCTGAGGTGGTTTTTGCTTCTGCAGAAGGAGCATCATCAGATCCATTTCCTTTCTTAGGAGCTTTAGATCTGCAGTCCTTTTTGTCGTGCCCTTCCTTTCCGAATTTCCAGCACACCTTTACAAACTTTCCAGGAGAATTAGATCTCCCTCTAGATTTAGATCTCCCACTCGAAACCTTATTCTTGTTTCTGTTCTGGGACCTTCCTCATACAGATAAGGCATCTCCATTATAACCCTCCATATTTCTCTGTCTCATTTCCTCTGATAGCAAGGCCGAGACAATGTCATCAAAATTCAAGGTAGTTGTATTGCTACCTATTGCAATAACCAGACTGTCCCATGAATCTGGTAGAGAACACAAAAAACTGATGCACTTATCTTCATCTGATATTTTAATATCAACAGATGACAGCTGACTTACCATAGTATTGAAGGCGTTCAGATGCTCTGCCACTGAGTCTCCATCCTTCATCCTCAGGTTATACAGATTTTTTCGCAGGAACAATTTATTCACCAAAGACTTAGATTGGTACAAAGTCCCTAGCTTGTCCCACAAGGTCTTCACCGTAGCTTCCCCAGATACATTCAACAATACTGAATCTGAGACACACAACCATATTGTGCTCTTTGCCTTCCAATGCAGCTTCTTCCAGTCTTCATCTGACATTTCCGTTGGTTTAGTACTCAGATCTACCGCGATCCACTGATCTTTATCCACCAGCAGATCCTCCATCTTGAGATTCCACAACTCAAAACTCTGACCATTAAATTTCTCGATCTCTATCTTCCCGCCACTCGCCATCTTCTTTCACCCAAGAATTGATCCCACAAATCTCCCACTGAACAGGGTCTACCTTAGGCCCGAGCAAAAACCCTCTCAGCAGCAAAGGCATCCCCTTGAAGTTGAAACTGCTTTGATACCAAATGTAGGTTTTAACCCTGTACAAAAATTATCTGCAAATGAATCTTAAAGATAGAAAATAAAAAATAGTGAGAGCATAAAACATAAAACAGATAAACCCAGAGATTTTTTCCTGGATCCCAAATCGGGATGACTAGCTTGATTTTTCATTATATTCCTTTTTGTTGATCAGCGGTTGTCATTGATGTCAACCCAAGCAGCACCAGGGGCTAACCCAATATTGAATGGGAAGTTTGACCAACAAAATTAATATATTCTGGGTCAATAATGCTTTTGATGGTTTCTACTTGTCGAGATGTTTCCGTTGATATATGGCACGCCATGTAATTCTTCACGGTTTGAGAGATATTCATGTTTGAAGTTTGTACCCCAGTTAGTGGGCTAAAACCCCATGGGGTTGGGGCATGGTTCATTGAAAAGTCATAATTAATATTTTTTAAGCTCCTAAAATCTCTCCCACATTCACTTGTTGAAGCCCCTCTCAACTTAAGCATTTATATAAATTGTGATCTTCATTTCACCCTTAGGTAAGGGATTCGGCCATCTGAAACAGGTCATCGTGGAATTTTCGCTCTAACGTTTTTTCAACGAAGGTGCAAAAGCTGAAATTTTTATGAGGTGAAGAAAAAATCCTGAGGAAGCTACAGTGAAAATTTTAGATCAAGTTGCACAAAATTTTGGGAGATATGATCTGTGGAATTAAGGGTTTTTGCAGGCTCCTGAAATTCATCTCAAATAATTGACCTTGGTAAAATCGTCATAACTCTCTCTCTGAGTATCGGATTGGAATTCTGTAAAAGGTGGTAGATATTACACGTTATTTAGTTTTTTTCTCTATCAATTTTAGAGGAAAATGAAGAAACAGTGACACGTGGAATTCCGTAAAAGTGCGCTCTTCTTAAACAGTCCATAATTAGGGCAGTGTGAGAAATTGGGTATAACTCTCTCTTGAAGAATCCAAATTGGGTAAGACTTGTGGCATTGGAAAGATGACTCAAAGGAATACTAGAGGACCAAAAATAAGATATTGAAGATCTGAAATAACAGAGATACACCAAATTCAATATCGAGCTCCTAGAAGGAAAAAAAAAGCTAGATCATGTGTTGTCAAGGGTTGCAAAGGACCAGACTTTCTATGGCAGAAAATAAAAGCAAGGTGCAGCAGAGGGTAGCATGACAAGAGAAGCATCTAAGGTGCATAACAACAGCAATAAGTTCATCATATGAAGTCTTCAAGTGGGCAGCACTGCATACAATCATTGTAAAGGTATCATTGTACCTAGTCATTGTAAATACATTATTGTACAAATTGTACTAGTATCTATCTACCAAGGGTTGAAGAGGCAGCGTTTGGAGGTCTAGGATCATCATTAGGTGTTTGTGTCAAATTTGGGGTTACGGTCTAGTATATCTTCTTCTTCTACATCATTCTATATCATTGTAAAGTGGACCATTTTCCCTGGTACGGGAGTCCATTCATTTTTTATTCTTCTATAGGGTGGTAGGGTGGTGCTAGGGTGAGTTGTAGCTCATTGGGTGTTGGGGCATCCGTTCAGTGATTACTGAAGAATCTCGGGCGTTGGAGCATCCATCCAGTGGGAGCTGGAGAAGAATTCTTTTCTAGATTCTAGGAAGTTGGAGCTTTATTTTCAATTGCAGTTGAAAACAATTATTAGAAAAGCATTAGGTGTTTTTTGTCCCGGAGTGGGTTTCCACCTTAAAAACTGTGTGCATTTGTGTTCCTCTTATTTTTTGCTATCATTGTACAAAAAATGATAATAATTGAAGATTAACTAATGCTCTAATTGAAATAAATACTGATTCACCCCCCCCCCCTCTTATTATTTCCAACACTTTTAGTGTTACAACACATATATATACATGCCGAAGCATACATAAACCCCAATCCAATAACCCTAGATTATAAAATAACCATAGTTCCCTTGACCAAATCTACAAAATACCAGGGATCGAAAACCATCATGCCCCAAAACCATGTGCAAACCCATGCACAAAACCATGGGCGGGTCCGCCCACCGAAAAATAAGGACCAAAAAAAAATTTTGGGGCGTTGTCCCAGATCCCGACAAGGGGGGCTATCACCCCCCCTGTTACCCCCTCACACATGATTAGTAGTGGAAAGAATATAACACAAACCCAACAGGCCGTCCGTGGTTCTCTCGCTGGTGGATTCAGAACTATAACCTCATGTCACTAAAAAATTGGTAATCATTCCAAGAAGAACGATACCAGAATGGATCCATAACCAAATTGTTTTAGTTTGGACTTCTTGCATTTGGTTAGTTGGTGCTTCATGTTGATGGTTATGGCCTCTGCCCAGTTGTAGAGAGTCGGTGCCATGCAATCCACAGCAAGAAGCAACTGTGTCTTTTTTGCTTCATGCGGTGCTTGTGATCCAGCAGCCCATGTGATGGTATGCAATACCACACGTAGTGTCAAATCAGGGATAGTTTGAATATCAAATTTCCCACTTCCTGAACCTTTCCGCGCTCCTCGACATACCCTGTCGATTACCATGGTCATTTTTTCCATGTAGGGCCGGGTGCCAGTTAGGAGTGGTGCTACACTCCTCCTTTATAATTCTGTGATGAAATATACATTGGAAACATCAATTTCAAGCTTGATCCTGTAGGATAAACTTCTCTTGATTTTCATCCCATATACTGATTAGATATTGTAGCAATTCTGGTTGGGCTCGGAGGCATGGTGTTAGAAATAATTTTAGCAAACCACAACTTCTGAGGGCTACCATAATTCCCTCATTTTCCATGGCCAACTCATTTTCTTTACTATGCTCCTTTTCTTTCCATTCTATGACCATTGTTCTCTTTTCTACCTGCAAACACACACACATACAAGCGGTATTAGTCAATATTTATCATTGAAATTGTGAAAAATTCAGAAATTTGGTGCATTATTTTGTTTGAAATTGGTTTGCACCGTTGGCGCGACTGTTTCTAAAACAGTCGCGCCAATGGGCGTGCCCCAGTGTTAAAAAATGGGCGGTTGGCATGACTCCATGCCCAAAACTTGCGCCAACTGTGCAACCCTAAATTTTAAAATTTCTCCCCCCAAATTCAAAATTGACAAATGCAGGAAGCAAGGAATAGCTTAAAATGACAAGAGGGATCTCAGCTCTTACCTGGAGCTGACAGATTTTCGATTGGTGTACTGGATTGGCCACTATCATCGCCACAAGATCGCACAGTAAAATGGGTGAAAATTGCTCCACAAGAGGTAAAAGTGAAAATTAATTATTTTTCACCATTTTTAGCATTTTATAAATTTTTCACAACCCTAATTAGGTTTTAAGGCATGTTTTTCGATTATTTTATTGTATTATTTTTGAAAAATACATTTTACACATCTCTTGTGCAACAACAAGTTTTTCATGTGATAGTGATGAAGTAACGAGTTATATTTTATACTTTTTCGAACTCGGTAAAAACATGAAAAAGTCACTACTAGAGTCATCTTTCAGCTCTTTTTTGACTCTCTAAAACTGAAAATAGTGCTAAGGCACTTGTCATTTTGAACTCGTTAAATGGCTTCGAAACGATATCTACCCTTACGTTTAACCCTTTTTCAGGTTGGGATAGATTATTTATGAAAAAAGAATACCTTAGCCTATTGCGACTAAGAGGTTCTCTCAGACACAATTTTCTACCTTTTCGGATCTGTGAGACTACCTACGAAAAGGGACTGCTGGAGTTTTCCTTTCTACCTTCTTTTCAAACTCTCTAAACATGAAAAGATGTTGAGTTCTTCCTTTGTCAAACTCGTTAAACTCCGATGACATCGGGCTTCATCACCATGACATTATTCGAGTTCCTCCTTCCTAGGGCTCGTAAAATGTACAAGGATGGATTTGTCTAAAGGACAAACTTACAATACAAGCATATGTTATCCCCTTCAAGCTTGTTTTAAAAAATAATTGGGGTACTCGCCAGAAATGGTGGGGGAAAATGGAACCAGATTGTAGTCGGGTTGGCAGTATGTCGCTCTTGAACATGGCACTTGTCTGCATTCATGTTGGAATGGTGACATCTCATTTCATCATTCTTTGCCTCCATGGGTTTGAGTAATCTCTTTTGACCTCTCATTTTCTCTTTTCCACGTCATCATGACCTCAAATCCTTTGATGTCTAATACTACCAAACCCAGTGTCGTGTTGCTAATATGTTCAAGAGAAGTTTGCTTCTGAAGTTTTCAACCTCCCTCTGATTCTCTATTGGTCCTGATTCACAAACATCATATTCCTCTGTCTTGTGTTGATGATGTAGGAAACATTATGGCCCACCTTAGATCAGGTCACTTCCCATTTACTTTAGCTCATTATCCAAGAATTTGATCTAGAGACTCCTTTTTGGTACCTTGGAGCCTGCATGCCTCAATGGTAGGTTCTTCGCATTCGACGTAAGGTCCACATCATTGGCCTTTGATCGACTTACTCTACAGGTGTTCGACGCCAAATAACTATTCACATTCTGTGGATTGTACCTTTCATACCTTGAGAGCCATTTCCATTATTGGTGGTTTCTCTCTATTAACAACTTTCATCATTGGCTAGTAATCAGACGATTTTCTTGCATGTTCGACTTCAGCTGACATATTTGCATGCCTGAATTTGTACTTGTTCGAATCAAGATGGAGCACAAGACCCTGGGTTTTGTCTGATAAAATCCAGGCTACGGGATCTTTTTGGATTATCATGACTTACTGCATGACTCTTTGATTGGATAGATGTGACCATACCTGAGTCTTTTTGTTGATCTTTGTTACTGGATGGTTGCGCCCATACCTAGATCTCATTTTTTTATATACTCTTTTATCGATTGCTGCACTCGATGCCACATGTTCATATATCCGAGATATCAGTTGTATTTGTAATTGCAGGTTTTCTGATAGCGGTGTTTGGTTCGAATGCGTTCTCATAAAGCATTTCACCCCTCCCTCTCCCTTGGACTTCATGCTTTAGGGGGCATCTGTTACACAGCATTTTGTCACTGTCCCTATAATCCCCATCTCGCACATTAGAGGGTCAATTATGTGACTTCTGAATAGTTTCATTCCTTGCAAATAACATAATTCCATCCCTTTTGATGAAGGCAACATTCTTCCTGTTGACATTTCCCTGAGCGGAGCTATAAAAATCCTTGTTTTTGCCTTGGTGCGAGTAGCCAGTTATGCCCTCGCGCTGAAGTGGAAGATTAACACTAGGGCCCGCGCCAAGCTGTTTATGAAATGTTTTTAAAAATAGAGGTGGAGGTTCCATTCCAACCACCTCCGATATGAGTCATTGGGAGTGGTTGAACTGTAACAACCACGAGCCTCCTCCTTTAGTTAGTAGTTTCCACCTCCCTTGGAACACTCCTAAAGAATAGGCCTCCCTTCCACCTTTGTAGGGATTCGAACCTCCTCTTTTCCCTCTATATAAACAAGCATTCTGTCTTTGTGAAAGCTTGTTGAACTTGGAGACTAGAGCTGAATGAAGAGAATTATACAGCTGAAGAGCTGAGCACATTGTAGTTGAATAACTGAGTTATTGCAAAGGTAGAACAAGGAGAAATCCATCGAGAGGTCCCTTATCTCGTCCGAATTCCACGACGAGCTTTGATACATGCTTCACCCAAGCCTTGCTGGAGGAGACCGCAACGTCAGAGCATGTTTGTATCTCTTCTTTCTACCTATTAATATAAGTGACTATTGTCTGGTTCCCGTCTTGTGTTTTGTCTTTATCAAATGCAATATGATAGTCTTCTCTGACTGATTAGTAGTTTTTGGATGAAATTAGTATGTGGTATGTGGTTATTGTTTTCTTATCTCTGTGCAGGTGTTCAAATGTGATAAGTGGAAGGGTTGTGACTTGCCTTCGATAAGGAGCAGGAATTTATCATCATCACTACGAGTGTCAACGATAGCTTTGGACCACAGGTAGGCCATCTTATTCACATCCTCCTTCATTCAAATGTATAAGAACCTACACTCTAGCATGATTCCTTGTTACTAGACCCACCATAGGGCTAGAGGGATCGTCTATGTCCGCATAGAGGATTTACCTACATAACAGTCCCCCTTCAGCAGCACAGCACTGTTGGCTACTGTGTGTTTCAAGTACACTGCCAGGGCATGACTCTTCATCATTGAGAACTGATTGAGGCAAAATTTCATGATTCTTCTTCTATAAGTGGTAGTCGGTTCTTTAATCCTAGGGGTAATCAACATTCTCCTAAATTCTTGCCTTAACTTAGTAGACCGTCCTAGTTCTTCCCGTACCCACAATACCATCTTCTCCTCATTAGCCTCCATAGATTTGATGGCCAAATGCCATTCCATTTGATTCTTCATGAAGGACACAAAAGCTCTCAACTGAAGATCTCCCATATAGGAGAATACTGTCACAAACATCCACATACTCACATGTTCACAAATAATATTGTGTAAGAATAACTCACACAACAAGTTTTTCTCATTGAAATCGGAGGCACGGAAAACATCTAGAAATGTGCAAGTGGAAGAACATAAATAAGGCCTGTCCTCCATAACAAATTTCATCTGTAATAGGAAGTAACGTTCCCATAGAAAGATAGGATAAGATGGAGAATGCCGCCTACAACCCAGCAAGTTGAGGGTGAGGTCATGAAGTTTTTTCTTATCTATGGTGAGATCCCAAATATGCTGCCATAACAATAGTAGTTGTTCCTCCTGTTTCTTTAGAGCTTCCTTCTTCTTATAATTCTCCCATCCTTTCTTGAAATCTTCTTTCATCCATATTTCATGTAAATTATCTATTTCTTTCTGATGTTTCTTTAGAGAAATCATCCTCTCTCGAAGGGAGATTTCTTCCTGTTTCCACTTTTGCAATTTAGATGTTAACAATATTTTCTCAGAACTCCATCTCGAGATGGGACCCGATGTTCTTCTACATTCAATATCCACATCAATAATGGGTGTAACAGCCTCTACTACATGGGGTTGTTCCACCTCTGTTGCTACTTCTTGTGTAACAGTAGCTTCCTCGGTGGGTTCTTGTGTGTCAGCCCCTTTGTTTCCACCTAGAGTAGCCTCTGTGTCCATTGCTATTTCTTCTACAATAGGAGTGGCCTCCATAGGTTCTTGTGGGTTGGCTTCTAGGTCAATTATTACAGGAATATTTGCTTTAACTATTGGTTCTTGTGTAACAAAGTATCATCAGCAAGTTCTTGTGTAACAGCCTACTGCTATTCTATTTCTATTTCCATTGGGATAATATTTTCTCTACAACCTTATATCAACTTGATGAGTCCATTATTAGTCACACATGCCTCCGGGTGTGCTGTTGTTTTTACTACTGCCTCCATATGCTTGATGTTCCCTAAAAAATAGAATGGAAGATTAATCTTTTGGTGGTGTCGAAGATGATTAAGAAGAGGAAAGTGATAGTTAAAAATTATCGTGGATCTTCCCTCACAAGTGATATATTTAATTAAACCCATGGCAACATGTTCCCAAGGATGAGGAAGTGAAAACCTGTCAATTCCTCTCCCTTTCTTCTCCAGTTTTCTAGGAAGTCTTCTTTCAAGGAGGGGTCATTTATTTTTCTGTTAAACCACCTCCACTCCTCTACTGGCAACGAAGTTACTCGTGCAATTATCTCTTCAGTCACTGCCACTTGCATGCCCCTTACTCGGGTTTGATTATTGTTCAAATTCTGAGAAAATTCAATTTCCACCGCCTTGTCTGAGCCTTCAAGCTTTTGGATATACTCAATCCATCCTGCATCTCTAAATATATGGTAGGATTTTGGACAATTCTGCAAGGCATCCATAGAATCTGGCTTGTGCCTGACCGTTGCTCCACACATCTTTGTTGTTTGTTTCTAAATTCGCTTCTTGCTGCTCAACCCCACTATAATATCACTGCGTTTCTAAGTTCGTTGCTTCTCTACGTCTCTGCTTATCCCAATTGACGAGTTTACAAAGAAGATGCAAGGTTTCAGTTGAGGAGTTTGATGGGAGGTGACATATTTTACGGATTACCGAATCGTACCTCACACTAATATTCATAAATGTCTCGTTATGGAAAGTAATGAGATCTAGGACACACGCTCTTTTCCAACAAGATTCGGTCATCGTTGGCAATTGTGTTATTAATTGGGTGCATGCAGATTTGATGGAGGTTTATGAATTCGGCTTTTTGCAATGATTTCAAGACATATCCCCTCCCCCACCTTAATGGTGACGGCTGCCCACGACCGTCACAAGAATATCATTACTTCTGTAAATTAATCACCAAATCATAAATGGTAACATTTACCTTTTGAATGACATACCTGAGGTGACATGGAGGAATATTTTGAATTGGCGGCGTTATGCTTGCAGCACTCATGTTGTTGCATTTGGCTGGCATGATTATTTTTGTTGTGGAATGAAACATAAGAATCAGTGTTCACGGCTGTCGGTTGTTAACCAATTGTCTAACTGTGCCCCAGAAAGGGGTTTTCACAATTAGATTTTTTTTTTCTTTTCTTATTATTTTGTTATATATATATATAAGCAAGTGTAACAACTGCCACAAAGGTGGTTTTCAACTGTTGCACTTATTGGAATTTCAATTTTGAGGCTGCATAGGAGAGTGTTCCCTTGCTGTCGTAACATGAAGATTAGAGTCTGCGACAATGTTGAAAAATGATTCCTTCGAAGC
This sequence comes from Pinus albicaulis, assembly GCA_034641835.2. Lineage (NCBI taxonomy): Eukaryota > Viridiplantae > Streptophyta > Pinopsida > Pinales > Pinaceae > Pinus > Pinus albicaulis. The sequence goes on along the minus strand of CM076582.1, from coordinate 1,603,604,785 downwards.
GGGTTCATGATATAACCATAGACGGTGCCCATTAACTAGTAACGATGTCTTAGCCCTGTCAATGGTCACCAATTGTACTGTCCCATTGTCAAAGACCATGTCCACTTCATAAGGACCTAGCCATCTGGTTCATAGCTTGCCTTTGAAAACTTTGAACCTTGAATCATAAAAAAGAGATCAATCTCCTTTTTGGAAATTTTTCTTCTTAATAAACCCATCATGCCATCTAGCTCTTTATTGCTAAATGATCTCTATCTGTTGAATGGTAGCCAGCCATTTCTCTTTCGACTGATTGAGTTGTTTCAGTCTTTGAGTATGTGTTGTACTCAAATCCAGATCGACCTGCAATGATGTTCTTAATGTCTTTTTTTCAAACTCTATGGGGAATAAGGGATCCTTACCATGAAACAATTCATATGGTGAGAAGCCTATAGTATTCCCCCATGTTGTCCTATAAGCCCACAATACTTCTGGAAGTTTCTCGGCCTAGTTTCTTCGGTGGCTGGCTACTGTCTTTTTTAAGATTCCCTCAATGACATTATTGGTTCTTTCTACTTGACCATTTGCTTGTCGGTGATATGGTGAAATTATTCTGTGATGAATTCCATAATTTTAAACCAGCTTCTTGATCAAATGAGATGTGAACTGAGGTCCCCCATCTATCACTATCTCTCTGGCTATCCCGAAGCGAACAAAAATATCTTGAAACAAGAAGTCTGAAGCAACCTACTCTGTTGCTCTGGTTAGTGCCTTTTCTTTGACCCATTTTGTGACATAATCGGTGTAGACCAATATGTATGATTTTTGTTATGATGAAGGATGAATTGGTCCCAAAAATTCTAGGGCCCATTTCTCAAATGGTTCTATCACTATATGGGGTTGTAATGACATCTCATCTGATTTCAGAGGCTGGCCCATCCTTTGGTAGCTATCACATCCTTTCACAAACTTCTTGGCATCTTGGAATATAGTTGGCCATTAGTACCCTATTGAGAGTACTTTATGTCATGTACTCTTGTCAGCGAAGTGTCCTCCACAAGGTTCCTCATGACAAGCCTTCAAGATCTCAAATACCTCATCTTCTCTAACACATTGCCTAATCTGAAAATCTGGCCCGGTGTGATGATCCGAATGGAAAATGGCATCAACCCATGGTATTCATCTACCCATGTTATCCATCCACCCATGGAATTTACCCATGGTATTGTAAATGGCATCGAACAATGTTATTCATCCACCAATGATATTTATTCACCCATGGTATTGTAAGTGACCCATGTATGTATCCAACCATGGTATTCATCCACACATGGGATTTACCCATGGTATTGTAAGTGGTATATACCCATGGTATCCACCTATGGTATCGTATCTCAAAATTACAATAACAAACTCTACTATAAAAGTTTATCGGATTTTCCACCATCAGCCTTTACAGTACTTGCAGTCGCAAAGTAAATTACAGCAGTCACGACATTTTAGATGGATGGGTTTCCTACAACAATTTCACTTGGTAATAAGGTACAAGAAAGGTATTTTCAATAAAGTTGTTGATATTATTTCAAGGCCTATTATTAGTGCTACTGCTTTACTTAAGAATGGTTATATTGTACATGAGAGCTACATAGAACAGTATGCATCAGATGTTGATTTTAAGGATGTGTATGCTAACTTGAGTGAAGGGAATCATGTTGAGGAGAATGATTATCATTTGCATAATAATTTGTTGTTTCATATGGGGAAGTTATGTACGCCACAGGGGGAGAGACTAAGCATCATGAGAGAAGATCTTCTCTTATTGCTGGACATTTCGGGGTAAGCAAAACAGTGGCACATTTACAGAGGTATTTTTATTGGCCTCGCATGGTAGATAGTGTTTCACGTTTCATTAGAGGTTGTCAATTATGTGCTACAATCAAGCCTAGCAATAGGAAGCTTGGTTTATATACGCCATTTCCGGTACCTTCTAGACCATGGGAAAGTGTTTCTATGGATTTTGTTGGAGGTCTACCATTATCTAGAAATTAGCATGATTATCTTTATGTAGTAGTTGATAGATTCAGCAAGATGTGTATTCTTATGCCATGTAAGAAATCTATAACTACTGATTTATATTTTCAACATGTATGGGTTCATTATGGCTTGCCTACTTCTATTGTTAGTGACAGGGATTCCAAATTTGTTGGGAATTTTTGGTCCAATCTATGGAAGATGATGGACACCAAGTTGAAGAAGAGTACTGCTTTCCATCCACAAACAGATGGAAAAACAGAGGTAGTGAACAGAACCATTGTACATATTTTAAGAGGTTATTGCAGCAAGCATCCCAAGCTTTGGGATGGGCACTTGCATTACATTCAGCATGCTTACAACCGGGCCAAGCACTCTTCTACAAATACTTCACATTTTGAATTTTTCTTTGGGTATTTTCCTAAGTCACCTTTAGATTTCATTCTTGAGAAGGAGGTGGAAATTGATAGGCATAGTGACATTGACAAAGCTCGCATGTTCATTGATATAATTCATCTCATACATCAGCAGGTTCAAGAACAGCTTGAAAAAAGTCAAGGCAAGTACAAGGAGAGTCATGACAAACACAGAGCTGATCACAAGTTTCAAGAAGGAGATGAGGTATGGCTGCATATAAGTAAGGAAATAATGAAAGGAGAAGGTAAAAATTTGAATCCTATTAGTTATGGTCCATTCAACATCCTTAAACAAGTTGGAAATAATTCTTTTCAACTAGATTTGCCTTCATATATGCAAATATATTCCATTGTGAATGTGGAAAATTTACGTTTGTATGAACCTCCTTTAATTCCTAATTATGAAAGTGACATTTAGCTGCCATCCATAGAGGATTTCTCGCCAGAATTTTTGTATGAGCTGAAAGAGGATGCTATCCTTGACAGAAGGACATGCACTTCGAGGAGGGGAAATGTTGATTATGTTTGGGTTGGTCTTAAAGGAACAAAACCAAGTAAGGTAAAGTGGATTGAGGTGGAAAAGGTGAGGGATTTGTACCCTTATCTTCTTAACAGGTAATTGAAGGCTTTTGGGGTCCAAACGCTTCCCAATGGGGAGGTGTGATCAGGTGATCATGTCCAAGAGGAAAAAAATGCTCAAAATTGGAACTGCTCAGAATTGGTTGCAAACTAAACGATTGGATAGGCCTCGTCGCTGCGATTCTAGCACTGTGAACGGGACCCAAATCCGATGTCGTATGAAGAAGATATTGAAGTTTTAAAATGCCTAATAACCTTCAAAACAAGACCTTTGAACTCAAAAATTTGTCATCTTCAGAAAATTTTTATGGAAAAAATTTATTTTTTTAATATGGTTGAGGGACCTATTAGAGGGTGCCATGTGGCTTTCCTAGAGGTTGCCACTTGGCCTCAAGCCAAAGTTTCAAGTCTGTTTAAATAAAATTTTGGTGGGTAGACCTGACCCGACCTGAATGGAGTTGGGTCACCCTAAACATATTCGTGCAGAGATAAACGATTTGGGCGAAGGACGACCCAACCCGTACGCGAAAGGGTCAGTGGTGAACGAGACCTCGTGCAGGTGAAGTGGTCTGGTTTAGTCGGGCGGAGGTCGACCCGACCTGAATGCAAAACGGTCAGCAGTTGGGCATGTCGTTTTGTTTGTTGAACGAGCGGAAAAACAAGGATTAAGATTTTTTAATCAGAAATCTTCTGGGAAATCACATAAGAAATTAAGGAACCGATGCGTTTCGAACTACCAACTGTAGTTCATCATCAGGATAATGAAGACTGGCTGATCTGACATCCATATGTATACCAGGAATAGAGAAGCAACGGTCAAAACCCAAGAAAAATTAAAAATTAAAAACGGTTAAAAATAAGTTTTAAAATATAAAAATATATAAAATAAACCAAAAATTAAAATTAGCCCAACCTTAAAATTGTAAAAGTTAAAAACGATTAATAATAAAAATAAACACAAATATAAAAACCAAAAATAAAACTAACCCATCCTTAAAAACACAAGTCAAAACTAAAAATAGTATAAAATCAAAACCAAAAACTAAAATGACATAATTTTTAACCATAAATCAAGTTAAAAGTAAAAAATTAAAGTCAAAGTCAAAAAATAAATAAATAAAATAATAGAATAAAAATAAAGGATTTGATAAATAAATTAATAAATACATTAATAGATAAAAACGAGAATTAAAGTACAACTAAGAATAAAATAAAAATAACAATATAAGAACTAATCAATAAATAAATTTATAAATAAATACATTAAAAAAAAATAAAAAATATTACTATTATTCTATTTAAATCAACATAAATTTATCCTAATGTTGAACATAAAATAATAGAATAAAAATAAAGGATTTAATAAATAAATTAATAAATACATTAATAAATAAAAACGAGAATTAAAATACAAATAACAATAAAATAAAATAACAATAAATTAATTAATTAATAAATAAATACATTAAAGATAAAAATAAAATAAAAAGCTAAAAATAAAAATAAATTACTATTAATCTATTTAAATCTAAAAATATAAAAATAAAATAAAATAAAAACATTAATAAATAAATAAAAATAAAAACTAGAATTAAAAATAAAAATAGAGGGATTAAAAAATAATAATAATAATAAGAATAAGAATTAAATAAATAAATAAATAAATAATAATAATAATAATAATAATAATTTAATGATCAAATCAAAAAATACCAAAGAATAAAATAAGGACCCTTACAGGGAGTGAAGAGATGGAATCCAACAACTGCTAACTTTCCATCCATCATCCCTATTCAACATACAATGTCTCTTCTCAATTTCAATCGCCTCTCTAAATTTCCGGTGATGAAAATGGTCAACCCTGGCAAGGACTCTAGCATCTTCAATACAGATATGATGCTTCGTCTTCTCAGCATGCTCAGCTAGCGCTGAGGACTTGGTTCTACCATGCCTAATATCTCTAGAATGCTCCTGGATCCTTTTATTAATCGATCAACCAATTTCATCAATGTAGGGAGTCCCACACGAGCACGGGATCAAATAAACACCTTTTACATTTTTTGGGTCCAACTGGTCCTTCACCGATTCAAGGGAGCCCCGAATAGTGTTTAAAGGTTTAAAACAAGACGAGATCTTATGCTTCCTTAAAATCTGAGCGATCTTGTCAGTAGTACCTTGAATAAAAGGTAAATGAACTTTGCCAATAGCATCATCAATTATCTTTTTCTGTCTAGGACCTTTGCTCGCATTCATGAAAGCCTTCAAACCCTGACTTCTACTATAACCATTTTCTCCGAATACCTTAAGGAGATGGGCTTTATCTTCATCTAGATGATCCTCATCAGAAATTCTAAGAGCTCTCGTGGCTAAAGTGTTCAAAACCCCAATTTTCTGAGCAGGAAAATGATGAGAACCAGAATGCAGATACTGCTCCGTGTGCATCTTTTTCCGAAAAACACGATGTGAGAACGAGCCATTATTATTCCTCGAGATGAGAACATCAAGGAAAGGAAGGCTTCCATCATTCTCCGTTTCCATTGTGAACTTGATGGAGTCAGATTTATTATTCAAGTGCTGATGAAAAGCCTCTAATTCTTGACTTCCATGAGACCAATTGATGAAAGTGTCATCTACAAACTGCTTCCAAACCTTGGGTTTTAAAGGAGTAGACGCCAAAGCTCTAGATTCAAAATCTTCCATAAATAGGTTGGCTACCACTGGCGAGAGCGGGGAACCCATGGCGACACCACAGGTTTGCTCATAAAATTCTCCTTCAAAACTAAAAAAGGTAGAAGTGAGGCAAATTTCCACCAAATTAGCAGTATGAAGGTCAGTGATACGCCTGATAACTTCTGTTGCCTCCATGATAGGAATGTTCGTGTAGAGAGAAACAACATCAAAACTAACCATAGAGTCATTAGGTTGGCAAACCCAGCTTTTTAAATCAGAAACAAAAGAGGAAAAATCTTTCACGAAAAAATCGGTCTGACCAACAAGAGGCTTTAGCTTGCGGGCTAAATACTTAGCTAGGAGATAAGTGGGCCCACCAATAGTATTAACAATGGGTCTAAGAGGAACACCCTCTTTATGAATCTTAGGGAGCCCATAAATCCTAGGGGTGACAGGATTGCTTTCAATAAGCTTCGAGCTCATAGAACCCACAGTGCAACTAGATTTAATAGCATTGGCTACAATCTTCGAGACTTAATGCGAGTAAAGGTCCTAGACAAAAAAAGATAATTTATGATGCTATTGGCAAAGTTCATTTACCTTTTATTCAAGGTACTACTAATAAGATCGCTCGGATTTTAAGGAAGCATAATATCTCGTCTTCTTTTAAACCTTTAAAAACTATTCAGGGCTCCCTTGAATCGGTTCAGAACCAGTTGGACCCAAAAAGCGTAAAAGGTGTTTATTTGATCCCGTGCTCGTGTGGGACTTGTTGATATTGCAACAAGATGATGAGCTTAGTGGAAAGGAGTCGCCTTCACTAAGTGGGCCCGCAGGCTATTTTTGGCACAAAGTCTATTTTTAGACTATGTCTATTTTTAGACATATGGATCATGTTCTATGAGTTGCAGGATGCTCTTTGTGGATGGTTGGTCAAGTTGGAAAAAAATAGATGGACTTCCATTTTTAGAAATATTGGGCAGAATCTATTTTTAGATTGCCAGTCTAAAAATAGATATGTCGAATATTATTAGCTCTTAATAATATTTGGACTATAAACATTATCTTATTCTCTTGGAGCACTTCAGTTAAGTGCACAGATGTGGCACAGGAGCCGACAGAAGGAATTACGCTATTCCTGAGGGTTAAGTGGAGCTATTGCATGGATACTTCAGTTAGAACTCATGTGACAGAGTTTGGTGGAGTTGATTGAGGAAGTTAGTGGAGTTGTATTCAGTTTAACTAATCTAAACATAGTTGAGCTATTTGTATTCATTTTAACTAATTGATACAATTAGTGAGAGTGGTGTGAATTAATTATTAATTAATTCACTAATTATAAACTCATTAATCAACTAAAGAATGCATCATTTAACTTCAATGCATGGACAGTTTCAGTGGAGACCAGTGCAGAAATAGGTGAAAGAGCAGGTTAACTATCAGTTGTGACTATACTGTTGCTATTTGCAACACACAGATAGGTGGAGAAGCCCATGAGGATTGCGCAGTACAAGCCAAGTGGTTTATCTATTTAATGAAGCCATCCCATAGCATTGAAAACGCAATAGAGGCTGGCTATCAAGTGGCAAAAGATTGGAGCATGTGTTTTTCTAGATCTAGCTTGATAGTGTGTAGCAATTGAGGGTGTGCATGAGAGCTTGTGAGGAGATTTTTTACTATGATTGTTACATGATCTCCATGACATATAATATACAGATAGTTGGGGTTTTCAGCTTTAAGCTTTCCCATTAAATACTGTGTTCATATGTGTGATTGTTTGTGGTTTTAATGTATGCATGCAATTGATTTTATTTCCGCATGTGATGATCAATGGTCGAAGAGATTTTGTATTATGCATAAAGCTAAAATAGTGTGTGATCAGGAGAATCTCGGTGAATAATATCTCAGTTATTCAAATTTCTACATGGTATCAGAGGGATATTGATCATTGGAGCAATTGCAAAACATTGAAGCGGTTGAGTTTTGTGCTGGTGGAATTCGAATTTGCAGCAGTGTTTTCTTGGTGTCGAAGTTGAGATGTCTTTCAACGGATTGCGATTGGAGTATGCCCTTGAGGGCAGCTCGAATTATATTGCATGGAAGGACAGGATGGAAGCGGTGCTAGATGACAATGGGTTGAAGGAGTTCATAGATGCTGAAGTCCCAAAGCCTACTTCTACTGATGCTGCCGTACTTGACGCATGGAAAAAGAAGACAAGAAAGTGTCGAAGGATTCTATTGGAGGGTGTGAAGGATCAAATAGTGTCCAACATTCATGGTAAGGCTTCTCCATTCTTGATGTGGAAAGCCTTGACAGATTTATTCCAAAGCAAGAGCGACCAGAGGAAGTTGGCGCTCAAGGATAGACTCAGAAACATAAATATGGAGAAAGGCGACAGTATGCCCAAGTACCTCACGAAGTTCATCCAATGCAGGGATGAGCTGGGAAGTGTGGGGGTGACTGTTGATGATGAGGACTTGGTGAGCTTGGCTCTCCTTGGGCTTCCGAAGAGTTGGCACTCCTATCAGAACTCTGTCAATGGTCGGGAGAAATTGCCAGGATGGGAGCGACTTTGGTCGGATCTTGTGCAAGAGGAGATAAGGCGAAGTACCAGGGACAGATCTTCATCAAAGAACTCTGATGAAGAGAATTGCGCTTTGGCTACCAAAGCAAAGAAGGGGAAGAGCAAGAAAGCTTCTCAATCTGGTGCGAAAGGCAAGAAGCAGGACATGTCCAAGGTGAAGTGCTTTCACTGTCACCAACACGGACATTACGCCACTAATTGTCCACAGAAGAAGAAAAATAAGCAGGCTGCTGGATCTGCAACTGGAGAGGCCTTAGCCTCGCAGTTTGAGCTGGATTTTTCGCTGATCGCATGCTTGGTCTCAAGTGTGATGGGTTTAGTGTGGTTTCTTGACAGTGGTGCGTCTTTTCATATGACCAGAGACAAAGATTTGTTTACTGATCTGGATGAGAAAGATCTTGGAGTGCACATCGAGATGGGCGATGATGGTAGATACAGTGCGACCGGTATCGGTACCATTTCCTTTGAGAGGGAGTCCGGTAAACCCTTCGTATTGAAGGAAGTGATGCATGTTCCAGGATTGAAGAAGAATCTTATCTCTGTGGCGATGTTAGAAGACAAGGGATGTGATGTTGTCTTCAGCGAGGGAAAGGCTTTCCTGCGCAGTAAGACAACTGGAGAAACCCGGAAGATAGGGGTTATGCCAAAAGAACCTTATCGACCATGTGAGTGAAGCTGCACAACAATGGCGTGCAAGGCAGAGTGAGTGGTGAGTTTTTAATGATGGCGAGCTGTGGCACCGGAGATTGGGCCACCTTCACCATGGAGCTTTGAAGATACTGCAGCAGATTTCTACTGGGCTTCCTAAGGGCACTCTTGCGCAGTCAGATCAGTGAAAGGGGTGTACCTTGGGAAAATTTGTGAAAGCCACCTTTCACGAGAAGGATAGTCGCGCCACGACAATCCTTGAGAGAATTCACACAGACGTGTGTGGACCTTTCTCAGTAGTTTCGACAGCAAAACACAGGTATTATGTGATATTTGTCGATGATTTTTCTCGCAAGTGCTGGATCTTCTTCAAGCAGAAGATCGAGACATACTCAAAGTTTTGTGTTCAAGGCACCGGTTGATAAAGGATCTGTGGGAAGCAAGTGAAGTGCTCATAGATGATGCAATGTGTGAATTCATTCATGTGACCTAAGGACTTTTGGCAGCAAATACAGAAGGAATTCAAAGAGAGCTCATAAAGACTACAACCCACAAGAAGAATAAAGGAAGCCGGAAAGGCAAGAACGCAAACGATCGGGTGCCGCACGGCGATGTTGCATGACTGTGGCCTACCCATTCACTTGTGGGTCGTAGGCATGCAATACCGCAAAGATATGTGACAGAAACCGTGTCCTCGTTGCGGGGAGCTCAAAGAGTAACAACCGAGGAGGCGTTTTCTAGTAAGAGGCCTGATATTTCCCATTTGAGGATTTTTGGTTCACCTGTTTACATTCATGTGACTAAGGATGCCAGGAAGAAGCTGGATCCGACTGCAGAGGTTGGGATATTTTTGGGGTACACTGATATGCCCCACAACTATCGTGTGTATTTTCCAGACAGTCGCAAGACTGTTGTACGATGGGATATCAAATTTCATGAGGAGAAAGCCATGAAGTGTTCGCTTGAGAGGGAGCCACACTCGCATGCAGATGAGGAGCTATTAGTTCCTAAGGATGAGTCTCAGGATGTGGATCAGCCACAAGATGAGGTTCATGGAGTGGAAGAGACCACTCATGCAGCGCCAACCATCAGAGGGCAGAAGCGCACTACAGAAGCTGAGCGACTGTCTCAAGATGTAGAGAAGGTTGTAGCAACACCTACATCACAGCGCAGACAGAGACAGTCACCTGATCGGTACACTGGATACATGGCTCTTGTGAGAAAGTGTATCATGACAGAGCCATCCTCTTTCGAGGAAGCTGTGGAGGACCCCGCATGGGTAGATGCCATGGTGGAAGAGTATGATTCGATTGTCAGAAACAGTGCATGGGAGATTGTTCCGAGACCGGAGGGGAAATCAGTGGTGGGTTCGAGATGGATCTACAAAGTGAAGCAGGCAGCTGACGAGAGTGTGGAGAAGTACAAGGCAAGATTTGTTTCCCGAGGCTTTTCACAGATAGAGGGGATCGATTATGAGGAGACCTTTGCACCTGTCGCAAGGTATTCTTCCATACGGACGATTCTTGCTCTCTCAGCGCATATGGGGTGGCACATTCATCAGATGGATGTGAAGACTGCGTTCCTCAATGGAGTCATTGAGGAGGAGGTGTACATAGAGCAGCCCGAAGGTTTCGAGATCTTCAGCAGCGAGTCGCATGTGTGCAGGCTCAAGAGAGCATTGTATGGGTTGAAACAAGCACCTCGTGCTTGGTACACATGGATAGACAATTATTTCACCGGACTTGGATTCTCCAAGAGTGAGGCGGATCCTAACCTATACCAGATTGTGGTGGAGGGTAAGTTGCTGATCATTGTACTCTATGTAGATGATTTGATTTTGACAGGTGATGAGCTGTTGATACTCTCATGCAAGGATGATCTTGCAAAAGAGTTTGAGATGAAGGACTTGGGCCTCCTTCATTATTTCCTGGGATTGGAAATTTGGCAGCGCAGTGGTGGACTGTTTGTTTCTCAGGGTAAGTATGCTTGGGAGATACTGGAGAAGTTCAACATGCATGGCTGCAAGCCTGTTGATACTCCTCTTCCTGGTGGTTGGAGGAAGGAGGATGCTACTTCAGCGGAGGTAGTGGATGCCACTGTTTATCGACAGTTGGTGGGGTCGCTTATGTATCTGGTCAATACACGACCCGATATATGCTATGCAGTTAACCAGCTTTCACAAGCCATGGTTAAGCCTACCAAGCTCTTTTGGAAGGCGGGGAAGCATGTATTGCGTTATCTCAGAGGCACATCGGGATATGGATTGTGGTACAGAAAGTCGGATGAGGTGAAGCTATGTGGCTTCACGGATGCAGATTGGGCAGGGAGCCCAACGGACAGAAAGAGCACATCTAGAGGGATTTTCAGTATCGGGTCGACAGCAGTTTCTTGGTACAGCAGGAAGCAGAGATCTGTGGCACTCAGTTCAGCAGAGGCCGAGTATATGGCAGCAAGTTTGGCTGCATGCGAGGCTATATGGATGAGGAAGATCCTGGTCGGGTTGTTCGGTTCACACTTGGATCCTACTGTGATTTATTGTGATAATCATAGTTGCATCAAACTCTCGGTTAATCCAGTATTTCATGATAGATCTAAACACATTGACATCCGGTATCATCATATCAGAGATTGTGTGCAGCGGAAGATCATGTTACTTTCATACATTCCCACGGAGGATCAGGATGCTGATATCTTGACGAAGGCGCTCACCAGGAACAAATTCGAATACCACAAAGGTAGGATAGGGGTGGCAGATAATCCTTATCTTGTTGAGAGGGAGTGTTGAGATTGCAACAAGATGATGAGCTTAGTGGAAAGAAGTCGCCTTCACTAAGTGGGCCCGCAGGCTATTTTTGGCGCAAAGTCTATTTTTAGACTATGTCTATTTTTAGACATATGGATCATGTTCTATGAGTTGGAGGATGCTATTTGTGGATGGTTGGTCAAGTTGGAAAAATAGATGGACTTCTATTTTTAGACATATTGGGCGGAATCTATTTTTAGATTGCCAGTCTAAAAATCGATATGTCGAATATTATTAGCTCTTAATAATATTTGGACTATAAACATTATCTTATTCTCTTGGAGCACTTCAGTTAAGTGCACAGATGTGGCACAGGAGCTGACAGAAGAAATTACGCTATTCCTAAGGGTTATGTGGAGCTATTGCATGGATACTTCAGTTAGAACTCATGTGACAGAGTTTGGTGGAGTTGATTGAGGAAGTTAGTGGAGTTGTATTCAGTTTAACTAATCTAAACATAGTTGAGATATTTGTATTCAGTTTAACTAATTGATACAATCAGTGAGAGTGGTGTGAATTAATTATTAATTAATTCACTAATTATAAACTCATTAATCAACTAAAGAATACATCAGTTAACTTCAGTGCATGGACAGTTTCAGTGGAGACCAGTACAGAGATAGGTGAAAGAGCAGGTTAACTATTAGTTGTGACTATACTGTTGCTATTTGCAACACACAGATAGGTGGAGTAGCCCGTGAGGATTGCGCAGTTCAAGCCAGGTGGTTTATCTATTTAATGAAGCCATCCCATAGCATTAATTACGTAATAGAGGCTGGCTATCAAGCGGCAAAAGGTTGGAGCATGTGTTTTGCTAGATCTAGCTTGATAGTGTGTAGCAATTGAGGGTGTGCATGAGAGCTTGTGAGGAGCTTTTGTACTATGATTGTTACATGATCTCCATGACATATAATATACAGATAGTTGGGGTTTTCAGCTTTAAGCTTTCCCATTAAATACCGTGTTCATATGTGTGATTGTTTGTGGTTTTAATGTGTGCATGCAATTCATTTTATTTCCGCATGTGATGATCAATGGTAGAAGAGATTCTGTATTATGCATGAAGCTAAAATAGTTTGTGATCAGGAGAATCTCGGTGAATAATATCTCAGTTATTCAAATTTCTACAGGACTCCCTACATTGGTGAAACTGGTCGTTCGATTAATAAAAGGATCCAGGAGCATTCTGCAAATATTAGGCATGGTAGAACCAAGTCCTCAGCGCTAGCTGAGCATGTTGAGAAGACGAAGCATCATATCTGTATTGAAGATGCTAGAGTCCTTGCCAGGGTTGACCATTTCCATCACCGGAAATTTAGAGAGGCGATTGAAATTGAGAAGAGACATTGTACGTTGAACAGGGATGATGGATGGAAAGTTAGCAGTTGGTGGATTCCATCTCTTCACTCCCTGTAAGGGTCCTTTTATTCTTTGGTATTTTTTGATTTGATCATTAAATTATTATTATTATTATTATTATTATTTATTTTATTTTATTTATTTATTTATTTATTTTTATTTTTTTTAATTTATTTATTTTTATTTTTATTTCTTTTAATTTCTTTTAATTTCTTTTTATTTATTTATTTATTTTATTATTTTATTATTATTATTATTATTTTTAATCCCTCTATTTTTATTTTTAATTCTAGTTTTTATTTTTATATATTTATTAATGTTTTTATTTTATTTTATTTTTATATTTTTAGATTTAAATAGATTAATAGTAATTTATTTTTATTTTTAGCTTTTTATTTTATTTTTATCTTTAATGTATTTATTTATTAATTTATCTATTTATTGTTATTTTATTTTATTTTTATTTGTATTTTAATTCTCGTTTTTATTTATTAATGTATTTATTAATTTATTTATTAAATCCTTTATTTTTATTCTATTATTTTATGTTCAACATTAGGATAAATTTATGTTGATTTAAATAGAATAATAGTAATATATATATTTTTTAAATGTATTTATTTATCAATTTATTTATTGATTAGTTCCTATATTGTTATTTTTATTTTATTCTTATTTGTAATTTAATTCTCGTTTTTATCTATTAATGTATTTATTAAATCCTTTATTTTTATTCTATTATTTTATTTATTTATTTTTTGACTTTGACTTTAATTTTTTACTTTTAACTTGATTTATGGTTAAAAATTATGTCATTTTAGTTTTTGGTTTTGATTTTATACTATTTTTAGTTTGGACTTGTGTTTTTAAGGATGGGTTAGTTTTATTTTTTGTTTTTATATTTGCGTTTATTTTTATTATTAATCGTTTTTAACTTTTGCAATTTTAAGGTTGGGCTAATTTTAATTTTTGGTTTATTTTATATATTTTTATATTTTTAAACTTATTTTTAACCGTTTTTAATTTTTAATTTTTCTTGGGTTTTGACCGTTGCTTCTCTATTCCTGGTATAAATATGGATGTCAGATCAGCCAGTCTTCATTATCCTGATGATGAACTACAGTTGGTAGTTCGAAACACGTCGGTTTCTTAATTTCTTATGTGATTTCCTAGAAGATTTATGATTAAAAATGTTATGGATCACAGAAGCTTGCACTCTCAAGGATTAAGCTCTCAGGGCTATAGTTTTTAAACCCCCGCAACCACAAGCAGTAACCAGCCGAAAGTTCTAGATTAAACATTCGGGTGCTAGCCCCCAGCCACGTGACTTGTAGGTTGTGACCAAGGGTGCAGACTTGACCTTAACTACCAATGTAAACTGACTCTGATTTATCCGCATGTGAACAATTAGTGAACTGACAGTTAAAGTTAATGTTTCTTCCAATTTTAGCATGCATTTCCAACATGTTCAGAGATTCTGCCTTTCTGGTGGAGCTAATTGGATTTAGCCAAGTTTAGTGGAGGTTTTTGAGGGCCACTAGGAAAAATACTATTGGGATCATAACTTTCTTCATATTCGACCAAATTAGACAAAATTTTAGTCACTTTTGAGTATTCTGAGCATTCTGGAGCCATTGGAATAGGTTGCAAAGCTATCAGAGGTGTTTTTCAGCCATTTTTTCTTCAGGGAAGCTTGGAGAGCCATCACGGCCATGAGGGAAATGGAGCTACATTGGGCTACACTTCACTGTTTGAGGTGAAATAAAAGCCATACTTAGCTTATTTCTGTCTTTTGAATTCATTTTCACAGTTTTTTTAGCCTTTTTAGGCTTCTTTCTCACTATAAAAAAAATTTGAGCAACCTAATAGAGCAAGGATATGCCCATTGGGAGCATTGGCCCCGACAGATGTAGCCCAGGAGGGGTGAACTGCCTCATCATGTTGTTGTGTTATTAAGGTGAGAATTTTATTCACATTGTTATTTGCAAATTCAAGATGTTAAACAGTAATTTTAATTAACATTCCCTCACACATAAACTCAAAAACAGTTACCAAAAACAATTTGTTTAATTTGCAATACATGACAAACACTTTGCACACTTAATTAAATGGAAATGAATACTTTGAAAAGCATATACAAATAGTTTCATTTTCAGATCAGTGGAGGAGACAGCCACTGGTTCCATGGTGTAGGGAATTGTGTTGAGGAAGGAGTAGGATACTGCCATGCATATTGCTGACTATTATAAACATTATTCCAAGGATAGAAAGAGGAAAAATATGAAGGCATACATGTAGGTCGCGGCTGCCATGGTCTCTTTGATCCGATGAAATAAGAAGATTGAATATCCTTGCTTGATCCTTGAAGTACCGCCCTCATGTTGGGTAACTCAGGACACTGATTCATAGAGTGTGCCAACTCACAGATGTTCCACAAGTTGACACTATTCAGTCCACATTCCCTTTCCAAATGTTTCTTTTTGCATCGGGGATAGAATATTGCTAAGGCTACTTCAGCTTATGCTTGTGCTTTCTTGACTTGTACCGTAGTGATCTGGGAAGAGGGAGTGCTAAGGAGGTTGGTTTTAAAATCCTCAAATAAGTTCCCAATCTCTGCTCTGGTTACTCCTCCGCTCGTGGACTTCTATATCTGAACTGAAGGATCCTGAATTGAAATTTTCCATTTAACTGATCGTCTTGAGCTACGCAGGAAAAGCTTCATTATTTCATCAAACGGTTCTTACAATATGTCTCATTTTCCCAATATATTCGGATGCTCCACACAATCATCTCTTATACCTCTTAATAATATTGGCTATAGAATTTCTGGGTCTAAGTTATTGAACTTAGACCTTTGTAAATTGTAGTGAAATCGCTCCAGATAGTCTTCTAGGCTTTTCTCCTCCTTCTGTGCAATTCTGGAAATCTCGTCCTTCAAATCCCTGGTTCGACAGTAATCCTGATACTTAAAGAGGATGGCCTCTCATGTCATTCTAGGTTTGAATCGTGCCAACACCCAATCTCATGAACCATCTTAATGCTTCTCCTTTCAGAGTAGCAGGGAATAATTTTAGCTTCTAGGCATCTAAAGTGTAGTCATAACCTCTACATAGCACTTCAAATTCGAACAGAAAGGTATCAGGTTCTTCAACATCCGTCCCTCAAAAGGACGGTAGGGATGATAAAGGAATATTCTTCATAGGAAACTCATCCTATGTTACTACTATTGGGAATTAAAAAGTAACAGAGCTATATGTTTTGACATTCTCGTCCCCCATGGCTGATTCTTCCTGATGGGATAAAATGACCTTGGAGTGTACTAGAGATTGACAAATAAAAGGATCAGTCTGTTCTAGGACCATTGTTTAACAACACTACCAGCTTCCAATCGATGATCAACTGAATGTTGTTCCTCAGGTCCCTAATGATCCCCACTGGTCTCTCCATGTCCTTCAATTCTGAGATCTTGATCAATGATTCTCCACTATTGTTTTGAATCTGTATTTTTGGTATCAAGAGTGGATATGCTATTCGAAGGATGTACTGGTCTAGACACGGAAGACATCGATGGTCCATGCTTTGATATGGTAGCTGCTTTATATGGTCTTGTCTTCCTATTATCTTTGTATGACGTGGACTGTTCCTTTTCTGCCCTTGAGATCATATCTACAAAGAATGTCTTTCTTCCTAAATCTGCACTCTTATTTTCCTTCTTACGACCCGTATTTCCTATATTCAGTAGATTGAGGGGGTGTTTGAAGATGTTGATGTTGTCCTACTGGCACACACATGGGCCCTATGTGTATCAATTCATCCTATAGGTGCTTTCAGGTTCTACAGCAGTGAGCCCGCCCAAGTTTGTTAGAGCGATACATGGGTTATTACCTCTCGTCTTACCACCCAACAACTGTATAGCTGAAGACACCCTAAAAAAACACCCAAAATTCAACTCCCAAGTGTCCCAGCAATACATTGGTGAGCCCGCTCAAGTTTGTTAGAGCAATGTGCAGGTTCTTACCTCTCGTCTTACTACCCGGAAATTGTGTCAATGGAGACGCTCTAAAAAAAAAAGCTCAGAAATTCACTCTCCTAAGTGCCCCAGCAAGACATTGGTGAGCCCGCTCAAGTTTGTTAGAACATTGCGCGGGTTCTTACCTCTTGTCTTACTACTCGGCAATTGTGTCGTTGGAGACACCCTAAAAAAACACACAAAAATTGCACTTGTAGGAAACAACTCTGATTGATTGGATCGTCACTACCATACCCGGAAATGACGCCAAAATGTTGGGCTGTAATAATCAGTGTCAAATGACTAAACAATACCCATTAATTATCAATCTAGGGACGTCTTTTTATTCCAATGACAGTTGCACTGTCTGTGGCGATACACCAACCAGAAGAAATTCCAAAGAAAAGAAATCGTTGCTGAAGTAAATGCTAGAAGTAAATCACTCATGCATAAATAAAAGGATCTACAAGGCTGGAATCACACTTCAATTAATCTATTCTAGCACGCCACACAAGTATCTAGCTAGTGTCTCTAATATCATATGTGTAACAACATACAAAGTATTGAAATTGAAGCGGATATATTCACAGTTGAACAGCAGCAAGAGCACTCTACTGATACATAAACTGAAATACAAATACATACACACAACTACTTTAATCACTACAATCCCTGCTAAGAAGGAAGGCCCTTCCTCCCTAGCAGGGCACATGTAAAGAAAGAACTTAATGGAAACTAAATTGAATAACACATGTAATAGCAATAATAGGATAATCTGTATTAATCTAAGCACAATTACAGTACCAAAATAATGTTGTTCTCCGCTAACCTTTTGGACCTCTAGGGCTGAGAACTATGTATTGGTTACATCTTAGAAAATCAAGGGATAGATCAGTCATGAGAATATTATGATTCTCATGCTGATCAAAATAAAACTCATATAGTTATAACCACTTCCTAATAAAGTTATGAGTAGAAAATTATAGATTACTATCAAAACCACCGTTAGGGTGTTATCCAAAAATACAATGCTAAACAACTTCTACAACTATCATAATACAACCAAAGTTGTAGTGTAACAACTGAAGGATAGGTCAACAATAGGTGTTGACGAGATCTAGTCAGCGGTACAACTGTATCAGCAGTTCACCAGTGGGTCTGTAACAGCAGAGTGTAATAGCAGTTTTTCGGTGGGTCTGTAACAACAAGGTGTAACAACATCGCTTCGTTGTAACAACACCCCCTTAACTGCTCTTGTGGACCTCATGCTCAAGACCTTTGGTGATATAAATAACATCTGGAAAGACAACACAAAGACCATAGATCTTCTCCAAACATTCATCCTCAATTAGTCATAAAAAGGCATGAAATATCATAATAATTGATGAATTGGTAGAGTAATAAAAACAAGGTGAAACAACACAATCTAGGATATAAAGGTAGGAAAAAGAGGCAGAGATACTCCCATTGGTTATAGTTATGAAAAAAAATAGGGAAAACAAGTGTAGGGAAAGTGTACAAAACTGGCACCCAACATCTCCCCCCAACTGAAATACTTGCATATCCTCATGCAAACTCATCTCTTATGGGAATATCTCTGTTGCAAGTCGGTGAGATCATAAGCACCAGCTATATCTTTGTCTGCATACTTTTACCCCTAATTTCCCATCAACTGCCGTACTCAGGACTCTGACTCATACTTACTCAATTCATAATTACTCTGATAATCCTCAATTGGCAGCCAGATCAAAGGAAACTTGAATCTTAGTCCCAGCCACAAAGCACCAAGGGATTGTACTATCTGTGAATAAGCTGGTAAATGTGTAACAACCACCACAAAATTCTGAAATGAGAATGGCTCCCCCTTCAGTAGCTCAACACTGTAGGCTTCTGTGCGTTTCAAGTACCCTATCAAGGCACGACTCTTCAACATTGAGAAATGATTGAAGCATAAGTTCACAATTCTTCTTCTATAAGTGGCAGCTGGTTCTTTAATCCCAAGGGTACTCAACATTCTCCTGAATTCTCGCCTTAACTTGGAAACCTGTCCTGGTTCTACCCGAACCCACAATGTCATCTTCTCCTCATTAGCCAACATAGATTTGATGGCCAAATTCCATTCCATATAATTCTTCATGAATGACACAAAATCTCTCAACTTAAGATCTCACATATAGGAGAATACTGTCACAACCATCTGGATACTCGCATGTTCACAAATAATATTGTGTAATAATAACTTACACAACAATCATTACTCATCGAAATCGGAGGCACGGAAAATATCTAGAAATGTGTGAGTGGAAGAACATAAATAATGCCTGTCCTCCATAACAGCTTTCATATGGAACAAGAAGTAACATTCCCATAGAAATATAGGATAGGATGGAGAAGGTGGCCTACAACCCAGCAAGTTGAGGGCGAGGTCATGAATTTTTTTCTTATCTATGGTGAGATCCCGACTTCTATATCAGAATAAATCAAATGTTTTGTTCCTCTTGTTTCTTCTCGCAGCTTCGCTCAAATGTGTTAGAGCTCCCTTTCAATTCTTCTTTCATCCATATTTCATGTAAAGTGTCTATTTCTTTCTGATGTTCCTTTAGGGAAATTGTCCCCTCCCGAAGGGAGATTGGTTCCTGTTTCCACTTTTGTAATTCAGAAATTAACAAGTTTTTCTCAGAACTCCATCCCAAGATGGGACCTAGCATTCTTCTGCATTCAATATCCACATCAGTATTTGGTGTAACAACCTCCGCTACATGGGGTTGTTCCACCTTTACTGCTGGTTCTTGTGTAACAACAGCTTCCTCGGTGGGTTCTTGTGTGTCAACTCCTTTGTTTCCACCTAGAGTAGCCTCTGTGTCCATTTTTATTTCTTCTACAATAGGAGTGGCCTCCACAGTTCCCTTGTGGGTCAGTTTCAAGGCACGACTCTTCAACATTGAGAAATGATTGAAGCATAAGTTCACAATTCTTCTTCTATAAGTGGCAGCTGGTTCTTTAATCCCAAGGGTACTCAACATTCTCCTGAATTCTCGCCTTAACTTGGAAACCTGTCCTGGTTCTACCCGAACCCACAATGTCATCTTCTCCTCATTAGCCAACATAGATTTGATGGCCAAATTCCATTCCATATAATTCTTCATGAATGACACAAAATCTCTCAACTTAAGATCTCACATATAGGAGAATACTGTCACAACCATCTGGATACTCGCATGTTCACAAATAATATTGTGTAATAATAACTTACACAACAATCATTACTCATCGAAATCGGAGGCACGGAAAATATCTAGAAATGTGTGAGTGGAAGAACATAAATAATGCCTGTCCTCCATAACAGCTTTCATATGGAACAAGAAGTAACATTCCCATAGAAATATAGGATAGGATGGAGAAGGTGGCCTACAACCCAGCAAGTTGAGGGCGAGGTCATGAATTTTTTTCTTATCTATGGTGAGATCCTGAATTTGCTACTATAACAACAACAGTTGTTCCTCCTGTTTCTTCAGAGCTTCCTTCTTCTTATAATTCTCCCATCCTTTCTTCAACTCTTATTTCATCCATCTTTCATGTAAAGTGTTTATTTCTTTCTCATGTTCCTTTAGTGAAATCCTCCCCTCCCGAAGGGACATTTCTTCCTGTTTCCATTTTTGTAATTCAGAAATTAACAATATTTTTTCAGAACTCCATGTTGAGATGGGACCTGACATTCTTCTGAATTCAACATCCACATCAATAATGGGTGTAACATCCTCTGCTACATGGGATTGTTCCACCTCTGTTGCTGGTTCTTGTGTAACAACAACTTCCTCAGTGGGTTTTTGTGTGTCAGCCCCTTTGTTTCCACCTAGAGTAGCCTCCGTGTCCATTTTTGTTTCTTCTACAATAGGAGTGGCCTCCACAGGTTCTTGTGGGTCGGCTTCTAGGTCAATTATTACAGGAGGCTCTGCTTTAAATACTGTTTCTTGTGTAACAATAGTATCATTAGCAGGTGCTTGTGTAACAGCCTCTTCTTGTTATGTTTATGTTTCCATTGGGCTAATATTTTCTACAGACCTTATATCCCGTTGTTGTTAAGTCTTGAAAACATTTCATGCATACATACACCAAGATTTCCTTCCCCTCTGATAATTTCGGCTTTAATTCTTCATTTTCCTTTCTTATATTTCTGAGTTCTAAAAACAGGACATGAGTTTCGTCCGTACATGATGATGAGGGTTGCCTTTCTTCTTCTAAAACGTCTGCTTCTTTCTGCTTTCTGGTTGTAGGAAAATGTTCTGTAGGTATGCTGACTTTCACTCTTTGTTTTTTCCTTCTATCCCTAATTGGTTCATTAGTAGGCTCTTTCCCAATTCTAACTCCAGTAGGCCGAGTCTAGGTTTCCACTTCTGCCTGACTTCCTCCTGAAGTCATGGTCTGTTTCACCCAGCTTGTCCTTGGCCTCTTTCACTTGAATTTTTCCTAAGATTTTCCTTATTGTCCTAGGGCATCCAACACAATCAACTTGATGAGTTCGTGATTAGTCAGACATGCCTCCGGGTGTGTTTCTGTTTTTACTGCTGCCGCCATATGCTTGATGTTCCCTAACAAATAGAATGGAAGATTAATATTATGTTGGTGCCGAAGGCGACTAAGCAGAGGAAAGTGATACTTAAACACTATAGTGGATCTTCCCTCACAAGTGATATATTTAATGAAACCAAGGGCAACATCTTCCCAAGGATGAGGAAGTGACAACCTGTCAATTCCTCTCCCTTTCTTCTCCAATTTTTCTTCTCCTTCTAGGAAGTATTCTTTCAAGGAGGGGTTATTGATTTTTTTGTTAAACCACCTCTACCCCTCTACTTGCAATGAAGTTACCCAGGAAATTACCTCTCACTTGCATGCCCCTTACTTGGGTTTGATTATTTTTCAAATTCTAAGCCAATTCAATTGCCACCACCTTGTCTAAGCCTTCAAGCTTCTGTAAATACTCAATCCATCCGGCATCTATGAATATATGGTAGGCTTCTGGACAATTCTGCAAGGCGTCCATAGAATCTTACTCGTTCCTGACCGATGCTCCACCCATATTTGTTGTTTTCTTCTAAATTCACTTCTTGCCTCTCAGCCCCATTGCAATATCATCGTGTTTCTAAATTTGCTGCTTCTCGACGTCTCTACTTATCCCAATTGACGAGTTTACAATGAGGATGCAAGGTTTCATTCTAGGAGGTTGATGGGAGGTGACAACTTTTATGGATTACCGAATCTTACCTCACACTAATATTCATAAATGTCTCGTTATGGAAAGTAATGAGATCTAGTAGACATGCTCTTTTCTAACCAGATTCAGTCGTCATTGGAAATTGTGTTATTAATTGGGTGCATGCGGATTTGATGGAGGTTTATGACTACAGCTTTTTGTAATGATTTGAAGACATATCCCCTCCCCCACCTTAATGGTGACGGCCGCCCACGACCATCACAAGAATATCATTACTTCTGCCAATTAGTCACCAAATCATGAATGATAACGTTTACCTTTTGAATGACATACCTGAGGTGACATGGAGGAAGATTTCGAATTGGTGGCATTCTACTTGCAGCGCTCGTGTTGTTGCATTTGGCTAGCACAATTATTGCTTTTGTGGAATGAAACATAAGAAACAATGTTCGCAGCTGTCTTCCGTTACATGTCTAACAACCAAGACAACCCTTAGATTATTCTTCAAAAAAACATAATAATCAAGAGAAATTGGTACGGAAAATAAAATTACATGAATACCATCATCCCATAAAATAGATCAGAAAGGGAATATGATGTTTCAGGAAGAAAACCATGGGTGTAATAGCTACCACAAGAGTGGTTTTCAGTTGTTACCAACTGTCTGACTACTCCCCAGAAAGGGGTTTTCACAGTTAGATTTATTATTTTTCTTTTATATATATATATATATATATATATATATATATATATATTAAATGTGTGTAAATAAAATGCCACAAAGGTGGTTTTCAATCATGCACTTATTGGAATTTAAATTTTCGTGCTACACAGAGAATGTTCCCCTCATTGCCGTAGAATAAGAAGATCATAGTAGAAATATTGTCATTGATGGAAAAGGAGGCAGCAAAGACAGAGACAGGAAAAGAGAGTAGCATAGCAGCAAGATGTAGAGAGGTTCGAGCAGCAGATACAGGGTCATTTAAAGAAGAGGCAGCAAAAGGAGAATGAAGGAAGAAAGGAGTAGCATTAGACAAGAAGAAGAGAAAGAAACACAGAGACAACAGAAGTAGCAAAGAACTGTTAATAGAGATGCAGGCAAATGAGAGGTAGATATGTCAAGGCACTGTAATATTGATCAACATAATGCTTAATCACATAAGGTAACAAGTAGTGGTGTCTATTAATTAAACTATGTTGAGGAATTGCACAATGGCTGCAATGGAGGCGGCAAAGACAGTAGGACAGTCGTATGTTGTATGTAAGGCAAAGGCACATAGAAGAACCGTTATCGAAAGACAGGAACAGTCGAATACAGAGACACAGCTGTTATTGCAAAGACAGCCGTTATTCCGAGAATCACTACCCAGCCGGAAATCGCTACCCACGCAGGAGTATATGTGCAGCGCATCATATAATCAAAGGTCCAAAGCATATTTATGAAGTTATACGGAGCGCATAATACAAAGTTTTATAAGGCGGGACCAGCAATATCGCAACTTTGCAACATTGCGCCATCGCACCATCGCAATATCGCAACTTCACAACATTGTGCCATCGCACCATCGCAATATCGCAACTTCACAACATTGCGCCATCGCACCATCGCAATATCGCAACTTTGCAACATTGCGCCATCGCACCATCGCAATATCGCAACTTCACAACATCGCGCCATCACACCATCGCAATATCGCAACTTCACAACATTGCGCCATCGCACTATCACATTATCGCAACCATCGCAATATCGCAGTTGGTTGAAACTACAAAGCAACTATCGCAAATTAGAAATTTGCGATTGCGATCAATCGCATTTGAAAACATGTCAGGTGGGCCCGAAAGGAGTTCTATATGTTTTAAAACAGGCTTTATTGTATGCGCCGAGAGTATGTTAAGGTGTATTAAAAGGGCAGAGTATATGATTAAATCATCTTAAAATTAAGCCAAGAGACAAAGTTGAGTTATATATATATATTAAAAGGTGTTGTCATATATATATATATATATATATATATATATATAACGCTGGTGCGATAAGCCGTATGGTCTGTAGACCCACGGGCCTCAGCTTAAGGGGAGGGCGATTATAAATGTAATACAATTGTGATATATGTATGTTCCGGCCTGCGGAATGTTCCACATCAACAAGACACTTACTACAAGTCAGCAGTCACGTATTCTTCTAAAAAGCACTGATATAAAAGCACTGTTACATATATTCAACAATTACACCCCCACAGAGGACAGAAGAGCAAACAGAGCTGAAAAGAGATAAAACACAGTCACAGAAAAGACAAAGACACAGTCAGAGAAAAGACAAATGCGCAACAAGCCAAGAGACAAAACGAGTGAGCTGGAGTTCTCATTTAAATTTGAATGTAAATGTTTTATTTAAATTTATATTGTTGTGATGCATTGGCAAGTCTCCGGAAGAAAGCAAATATCCCACTGTAATATTAAAATAAGCACCTACAGTTACATCTTTCTGAGTGAGCTGAAAAGAGATGAGAAGGCAGAAGGCAAAGAGACATGGTTGTCCATTTCGAATTCCCGGTGGAATACAAATAGCCATGAAGCTATTTTTGTATAAAACAGGGTAATATCCAAGGGGTGAATGTCGACGAAAAAAAAAAGGGAGTGAGAGAAGAAGAGAGTATGCAGCAGAATTAAAGAGAGTTGAAGAGAATAAGCAAGCTGCAAGAAGAATGTGAATGAGGAGGAGCTGAGCAAAGAAGAAGAAGGGGCTGAGCAGAGATGATGCAGGTCTGATATAAGATTTGATGAACAACAGAGAAGAAGGTACAGAACAGAGCTGATATCCAAGGTAAATCAGCAAGTGTTTTTCTTTTGAAAGAGTAAGGAAGTTGGAGCTTCCCTATCAAGTTGTAGCTTGATAGAAGTCAGTTGTAGCTGACTGAGGTAGGAGCCTCCTGTAGGTTGGTGCCTGCAGAAAATAGATGGGAGTTGGTATTTCCACATCAAGTTGTAGCTTGATAAAATGTCAGTTGTAGCTGACTGAGGTAGGAGCCTCCTGTAGGTTGGTGCATGCAGAAAATAGATGGGAGTTGGAGCTTCCTTGCAAGTTGTAGCTTGCAGAATTGAGGTTGGAGCCTGCTGTAGGTTGGTGTCATAGAAAAATCAAAGGCAGAGGGAGTTGGAGCTTGCCTTTGCATCACAACAATAATAAGATGCGGTTTTTTCCCTTTATGGGTTTCCATGTATATCTGGTGTCTATGTGCATGATGTCTATGTGTTGATATGATATATCTATTCTGCTAATACTTGCTGCTAACATATTAAGACTGTTGGTACATTATCTAATCTGCTTATTAATTGCTGCTCATAAATAAAGATTGCCCACACATTATGTTGATCATGAAATGAAGGTGTTAATAAAGTAAAATAAGTTTTAAAGGAAAAGTTTTAAAAGTCCATGAATGTGTTAAACTGATTCACCCCCCCCTCTCAGTTTAACTAAGAGTTCAACACATAGTTCACGACAATGTTGACAAATGATTCCTTCAAAGCGGGTTGATGATATAACCTTGGACGGTTCCCATTAACCAATAACGGTGTCTTAGCACTATCAATGGTGACCAATTGTACAGTCCCATTGTCAAAGACCGTGTCCACTTCTTAAGGACCTAGCCATTTGGTGTAGAGCTTGCCTTTGAAATATTTGGACCTTGAATCATACAAAAGAGACCAATCTCCTTTCTAGAAATTTTTCTTGTTAATAAACCCATCATGCCATCTAGCTCTTTGCTGGTGAATCATCTCTGTCTATTGAATTGCAACCAGCCATTTCTCTTCCAACTCATTGAGCTGGTTCAGTCTTTGAGTCTGTGTTGTACTCAAATTTAGATTGACTTGAAATGCTATTCTTAATGTATTAATTTTGAACTCTATGGGGAGAAAGGAATTCTTACCATACACCAATTCATATGGTGAGAATCCTGTAGTATTCCTCCATGTTGTCCTATAAGCCCACAGTACTTCTGGAAGTTTCTCTTCCTAGTTTCTTTGATGGTTGGAAACTGTCTTTGTTAAGATTCCCTCAATGAATTTATTGGTGCTTTCTACTTGACCATTTTCTTGTGGGTGATATGGTGAAGTGATTCTGTGATGAATTCCATAATTTTCAACTAGATTATTGATCAAATGAGATGTGAATTGAGGCCCCCCATCTGTCACTATTTCTCCGGGTATACTGAAGCGAACACAAATATCTTGAAATAGGAAGTCTGAAACAACCTACTCTGTTGCTCTGGTTAGTGCCTTTGCCTCGACCCATTTTGTGACATAATCAGTGCAGACCAATATGTATGATTTTTGTTGTGATGAAGGATTAATTGGCCCCACAAAGTCTAGAGCCCATTTCTCAAATGGTTCCATCACTATCTGAGGCTATAACGGCATCTCAGCTGATTTCAAAGGCTGGCCCATCCTTTGGCAACTATCACATACTTTCATAAACTTCTTGGCATCCTGGAATATAGTTGGCCAGTAGTACCCTATTGATAGTACTTTATGTCCTGTCCTCTTGTCAGCGAAGTGTCCTCTAGAAGGTTCCTCATGACAAGCCTTCGAGATATCAATTACCTCATCTTCTCTAACACATCACCTAATCTGGAAATCTAGCCCGGTATGATAGAGATTGCCTTATATTCAAGAGTACGTAGCACTCTGTTGTATAATCTTCCTTCTTTCCTTGGAAGACAACTAGTGTGGGAATTTTCCTGTAGCAAGGTAATTGGCTATATCTCCATACCATGGTGAGTGAGTAGAGATGGAAAAAATATATTCATCTGGAAAAGAATCCTCAGTGGTAGTGCAGTCATCACTTATAGTTAATCTTGAAAGAAACTCAGCAACTACATTATCTTTTCTGGTTTTATCTAAAATAATAATATAAAATTATTGTAACAACAATAATCATCGTGTAATTCTACCATTAGTAATAGGCTTGTTCATTAAAAATCGAGTTGCAGCATGGTCAATGTGTACAAATACTTGGTACCCGGTGATGTAGTGTCGGAATTTGTTGATAGCATGCACTACTACGAGGAATTCCTTCTCAGTAACGGTGTAGTTGAGTTCTACTTGAGTTAAGTTCTTGCTGATGTAATAAATGGCATAAGGTTTCTTCTCCTCCGGCTGCCCCAAAACAACACCCACAACCATGTCAAATGTGTCCGTAGCAATATGAAATGGAAATTCCTAGTTTGGTCCTCGTAAAACAGGTGTTGTTGTTACATAGTTTTTCAACTTCAAAAAGGCTTGCTCATACTTCCCTGTCCACACAAATTCCGCATCTTTCATGAGTAATGAAAATAGAGGAGATGCAATATTTGAAAATTTCTCTATGAATCTCCTATAGTATCCGGCATGTCCCAAAAAACTATGCACCTCTTTTGGATTCTTTGGGGTCGGGATTTTTGAGATTACCTCAATTTTTGCAGGATCTACCTTGATTCCATCTACTGAAATGAAATTTCCTAGCACAATTCCCTCGGTCATCATCATGTGTCATTTTTTCATGCTCAGAGCAACATTAGTTTGTTCACAACGTTCCAACACTTTTTCCAAGTTAGCTAATGCTATCTCAAAGGCATCCTCGTAGGGTGTAAAATCATCCATAAATATTTCAAGGCAGTCATCCAAAAGATCAGAAAAAATACCCAATATTTCCCTCTGAAAGGTTGTTGGTGCATTACAGAGGCCAAAGGGAAGGACTCTATATGAAAAAGTACCTAAGGGGAAAGTAAAGGTTGTATTGACTTGGTCTTCCGGGGCAATTTGTATTTGATTATAGCCAATAAACCCATCTAGAAATGAATTTTTTTTTTCCAGAAAGGGTATCCAAGACCTGATCAATGGACAATAAAGGAAAATGGTCCCTTTGAGTGGCCTTGTGAAGCTCTCGATAGTCAACACAGACTCTCCATTTTCCATTCTTTTTCAGAACTATGACAAGCGGAGACACCCACTAACTGCCAGAAATAGGGTAGATGAAATTAGCATTAAGGAGTTTCTGCAATTATTCTTTCACTATCTCCTTAAGTGCGGGGTTCATTCGGCACTGAGGTTGTATAACTGGTTTGCAGTCCTCTTTAAGGTAAATGCGGTGAGTGCATAGGCCACGATGGACTCCTTTCATATCCGTATAGTCCCATGCAAATTCCTTCTTTTATTTATGTAACAGTTGTATCAACAATCTATTTTTTTCAGCAGACAGGTTAGGATTGATGTTTAAACATTTTCCAGGTTCAATTTCAACGGGACTACGGATAGTATACGTATTTGTTTTCAAATGTTCAATAATTGCATCATCTACCTCCTCTTATTCTCCAAATCTCTAATGGAGGCAACAGGGAGTGAATTACTAATAAAACCATTAATGATATCATCCTCTGTTTCATCCTTAAAGTATTGTGCTTTTCCAAGCGTGAGACAAGGTAGGGAAAGATCAAATTCAAGTGAAAATTCATACCACCAGGGACTACTTGAATCCATATGAGGTTTTTTTGGGGGATAAAGGTTCAGGTTCTGAGTGGCCTGTCCATCTAATATCACCATAGATCTAGACCTACATCCGATATATGCGTCTGCAATGGCCAATCACGGTCTCCCCAAGATTAAAGGATGACCCCCTAGGTTGGATTTGGTTTGTAAAATGAGAAAGTAAACTGGATAGTTCCAGGAAGCCATAGTGATAACCACATATTCTATCATTCCCTTGGGTTTTACATGGGACCTATCTGATAATTCAGGCATTGTGGGTGTAGGTCTAAGTCCATGAAATCTTAGAGAGATAAAGAGTTCTTTAGTCATGACATTAATAGCTTCCCCTAGATTAATCAAAGTATTGGTTATGGGATGATTGTCAATATGGACAGCCACTCTAGGGTTCCCTGGGTCATTATATTTAGTCAACAAAGGCTGATCAATCATAAGATTAGACAATTTCCCCATGACATGGATAGTAGCAGGGTCTTTAGGTTTCCTTCCAAGTCTTTTGACGCATATATCCCTTGTTGTTTTAGCATAGATATGCACTTATTTAAGAGCTTGTAACAGCAGAATCTACACATACAAATTTTGCAGATCCTTGAGGAATTCAGATTCAGGTTGTGAGACTAGCCCAATTTCAGTTAATCGTTGAGGGTATGGGGGGTTCTGAATGCTAATAGATAAGTCAGATATCACAGATGTACCAGAATTACACGGATTGGCTATTGTAGGAACAACAGATCCTCCAAAGCTGGCTACTATAGATGTAACAGCGGGTGTTGTATCAGCTGTTACATGTGTAACAGCTGCCTTGGAATCATTCATATCCTTCCTAGGTTATTCACATTCTTCGGTAATAATGGGAGTATGTTTAGATTTGATTACTTCCCTGATCAAAGTTGAACCTCGTTAAGTCTAATAGGAGTAATAAGATAATTCTGGAGTGTAACCAGAGCATCCATGCTCTGGGCTACCTTATTATTTGGATTGGGGTTAGGTTGCATAGATAATTGGGGTTGGAAAAAAGGTGTAAGATTTTGAATAGAAGGTAGTCGTAACTGCTACTCTTGCATTGGTATTGGAGGGGGTACTGGACCTTGGCCATTACTTCTCTAGTTCTGACTCCAATGATTGGGTTATGATGGAGGATATTACACTGTTGGAGGATACGGCCACTGGTTCCATGGTGTAGGGAATTGTGTTGAGGAAGGAGTAGGATACTACCATGGATATTGCTGACTATTATAAACATTATTCAAAGGATAAAAAGAGGGAAAATCTAAAGGCATACCTGTAGGTCGCGACTGCCATGGTCTCTTTGATCTGATGAAATAAGAAGATTGAACATCCTCGCTTGATTCTTGAAGTATCGCCTTCAGTCTGGGTAACTCAGGACATTGATTCGTAGAGTGCACTAACTCACAGATGTTGCACAGGCTAACACTATTCAGTCCACATTCCCTTTCAAAATGTTTCTTTTTGCGTCGGGGATAGAATATTGCTAAGGATGCTTCAAATTCTGCTTATTCTTTCTTGACTTCTACCGTAGTGATATGGGCAAAGAGAGTGCTAAGGAGGTCAATTTTAAAATCCGCAAATAAGTTCTTGATCTATGCTCTGGTTACTCTTTCGCTCATGGAATTCTGTATCCAGACTGAAGGATCCCGAACTGAAACTTTCCCTTTGATTGATCCTCTTGAGCTACGCAGGCAAAGCTTCATTATTTCATCAAATGGTTCTTGCGATATGTCTCCTTTTCCCAATATGTTCAGATGCTCCATAAAATCATCTCTTATACCTCTTAAGAATACTGGATTTAGAATTTCTTAGTCTAAGTTACTGAACTTAGACCTTTGTAAATTATAGTGAAATCGCTCTAGATAGTCTTCCAGGCTTTCCTCCTCCTTTTGTGAAATTATAAAAATCTCGTCCTTCAAATCCATGGTTCGACAGTAATCCTGATACTTAAAGAGGAAGGCCTCTCTCATGTCATTCCAGGTTCAAATCGTGCCAACACCCGATCTCATGAACCATCTTAATGCTGCTCCTTTCAGAGTAGTAGGGAATAATTTAAGCTTCTAGGCATCTGAACTGTAGTCATAACCTTTACACAGCACATCAAATTCAAACAGAAAAGTATCAGGGTCTTCAACAGCCATCCCTTGAAAAGATGGTAGGGATGATAAAGGAATATTCTTCATAGGAGCCTCATCCCGTGTTACTACTATTGGGAATTCAAAAGTAACATAGCTATCTGTTTTGACATTCTCATCCCCCATGGTTGATTCTTCCTGATGGAATGAACTGACCTCGGAGTGTACTAGAGATAGACAAATAAAAGGATCAGGTTTTTCTAGGACCAACTGTTTAACAACACTACTAGCATCCAATTGATATCAACTAAATGTTGTTCCTCAGGTCCCTGATGATCCCTACTAGTCTCTCTATGTCCTTCAATTCTGAGATCTTGATCAATGATTCTCCATTGTTTTTTTGAATCAGGAGTTTTGGTATCAGGAGTAGATATGTTATTCAAAGGATGGTGAGGTCCAGACACGGAAGATATCGATGGTCTAGGCTTTGATATGGTAGCTACTTTATGTGGTCCTATATTCCTATTATCTCTGTATGACGTGGACTATTCCCTTTCTGCCCTTGAGATTAGATCTCGAAAGAATGTCTTTCTTCCCAAATATGCACTCTTCTTTTCCTTCTTACAATCCATCTTTCCTGTAGTCAGTAGAGTGGGGGGGTGTTTGTAGATGTTGATGTACTCCTACCAGCACACATGGGCCCTATGTGTATCAATTCATCCTATAAGTGCTTTCAAGTTCTACAGTAGTGAGCCCGCCCAAGTTTGTTAGGGCACTGCACAGGTTCTTACCTCTCGTCTTACTTCCCGGTAATTGTGTCGCTGGAGACACTCTAAAAAAACACACGAAAATTTCACTTCTAGGAAAAAACTCTGATTGATTGGATCGTCACTTCCATCCCCGACAACAGCACCAAAATGTTGGGTTGTATTAATCACTATCAAATGACTAAACAATACACATTAGTTATCAATCCAGGGATGTCTTTTTATTCCAATGATAGTTGCACTGTCTATGCCAATACACCAACCAGATGCAATTCCAAAGAAAAGAAATTGTTGATGAAGTAAATGCTGGAATTAAATCACTCATGCAAAAATAAAAGGATCTACAAGACTAGAATCTCACTTCAATTAATCTATTCTAGCGCGCCACACAACAAGTATCTAGATGGTGTCTCTAATATCATATGTGTAACAGCTAACAAATTATTGAAATTGAAGCAGATAGATTCATAGCTAAACAATAGCAATATCACTCTATTGATACATAAACTAGAATACAAATACATACACACAACTACTTTAATAACTGCAATCCCTGCTAAGAAGGAGGACCCTTCCTCCCTAGCAGGGCATAGGTAAAGAAAGAGATTAACAGAAACTAAATTGAATAACACATGTAACAGCAATAACAGGATAATATTTATTACTATGAGCACAATTACAGAGTCAAAATAATGTTGTTTTCCAATAACCTTTCTACCTCTAGGGCCGAGAACTATATAGTGGTTACATCTCAGAAAATCAAGGGATAGATTAGTCATGAGAATCTTATGATTCTCATGTTGATTGAAATAGAACTCATATAGTTATAACCACTTCCTAATAAAGTTATGACTAGAAAATTATAGATTATAATCAAAACTGCCCTTAGGCTGTTATCCAAAAATACAATGCTAAACAACTTCTACATCTATCGTAATAGAACCACAGTTGTAGTGTAATAGCTAAAGTATAGGTCAGAAACAGGTGTTGACGAGATCTAATCAGTGGTACAACTGTATCAGCAGTTCCCCAGTGGCTCTGTAATGACAGAGTGTAACAATAGTTTGCCAATGGGTCTGTAACAACAAGGTGTAACAACATCGCTTCGTTGTAACAACACCCCCTTAACTACTCCTGTGGACCTCATCCTCGGGATCTTATGTGCTATAAATGACATCTGGAAAGACAACACAAATACCATAGATCTTCTCCAAACATTCATCCTCAATTAGTCATAAAAATGCACGATATATCATAATAATTGATGAATTGGAAGAGTAATAAAAGCAAGGTGAAACAACACAAGTTAGGATAGAAAGGTAGGAAAAAGAGGCAAAGATACTCCCATTGGTTATAGCTATGAGGCAAAATAGGGAAAACAAGTGTAGGAAAAGTGTACAAAACTGGCACTCAATAGTAACCACTTGACCCAATGTGTTTTCTTATTAGATACAAAACAACGAAGATATCCTTCCAAACATTTATTCACTATCTCAGTTTGACCATCGAATTGAGGATGATAATATGAGCTATGAGCTAGTTGAGTGACCAAAAAAGAAAATAATTCCATACAAAAATTTCCAGTAAAAATGGGATCTCTGTGACTTACGATAATATTTGGGTTTCCATGTAGCTTTTGAATTGTTTCCATAAATGCAGTAACAAGTGTACTTACTTTAAATGGATGATATAATGCACAAAAGTGTGCATACTTGGAAATTCTATCAACTACCACCATGATGACACTCTTTCCTTCGGACTTACGTAAACCTGTGATAAAATCCATTGAAATATCCTCCCAACGTTGACTTGGAATGGATAAATTTTGTAGAAGGCCTGGGGTCTTAATTGTCTCAACTTTATTTTGTTGGCAAACCAAACATTTCGCCACAAACTTTTGAATATCAGATTTAAGGCCATCCCAAAAAAAATCTTTCTTCACCCTGTGGTAAGTTTTTAAAAATCCTGAGTGTCCTCCTAAAGGAGAAGTGTTCAATTCCAAAAGAATATTTTGTTTTAGTTGGGAATTCTTAGAGATATATAAGTGATCTTCGTACCATAAGGAATCATTTTTCCAACTAAATGTATCATATGTACTAGGATATTGATGCAAATTTTGAATGAGTGTCCACACTTCTTCATCCTTCTTCCATTCATCCCTTGCTTCAGTCATCCCATCTGGTTGGATAATAGAAATGGAACAAATAAATACTTCCATGTCTTCATCCTTTCTTGAGAGTGCATCTGCAACAACATTTAGCTTCCCTTTTTTTGTAGATGATTTCAAATTCATAACCCAACATCTTTGTGACCCATTTTTGCTGCTCTTCTGAAGATAGTCTTTGTTCCAAAAAGTGTGTAAGACTATCATGATCAGTTTTTACCTTGAAGTGTCTTCCCATTAGGTAAGTTCGCCATTTCTTTATGATCGTGAGCTCGTGACTGCTATTGTACTGTCAAAATAAGGTGTTTTGGGACCCGTTTGAACCTAAATGACCGGATAGAGCTCGTCTTCCTGATTCCGGCGCCACGAACGGTTCGGAAAACGGTCGCCGTATGCAGAAGTTATTCAAGTTTGAAGATTTCTCAATTTCCATTAAAAAATGCCAAATTGACTTTGTGGAAAAAATTTTATTAAAAAAAGAATATTCCACAGAATATTCTGGGAATATTCCGTGGAATATTCCGCAAAATATTCTGGGGAATATTCCTTGGAAGCCAATGAGAAGGCGCCACGTGGCTAGCCCGGAGGCCGCCACGTGGGCCCCAAAGGTCGGATTGAAATTGCGGAATGTAAAATTTTTATGAGTCGAGGCCGGATTCGAACCAGCGACCTGGTGGATAATAACACAACGTTTTAACCAATAGCCCATCGATGTTTCTTATTTACGATGGTGGAAAAGAGTTTTAAAAGCTGTTCGGATTGTTTGGGCGGGGCCCGAAAGGGGGCCAGCCCCTAAGGGCCAGCCCCCTTCCCATGTAACCTCCGGCGCGGAACCACAACCCAAATGGCTCGGCGCACAATGTGAACGTGGCGGTTTTCAAACATTTGTCACGTATTATATTATATGGTGGTGTTAATAATATAAAACATTTGTATTTATTTCAAACGGTTAACACCGCCGACCCATATGTGAACGCACAATGCGTTAACCATAACATTAATTGCCCAACAAACCGCGCGGATAAGATTGGCGGCTCCGCCCCTTTTGGCGCCACATGCTATTTTAGTGGCCTTATCTACAGTTTCTCCACAATTAGTGGAGCTTTTCAAGGTCAAACTGGCAGATTAGTAAATGTGGCATAACTTTTTCTAGGGGAGGTCTTTGAAGACGAAATTTTTTTTGATTTTTGGTCTCTTCGACCTTCTGAAGCCATTGGCACAGGTTTCACAGCCATGTGAGGTCGTTTGTAGGTGATTTTTCTTCGTGGAAGTTCCAGGAGCCACTAGGGCCAAATCAGTTTGGGAGCTGCATTGGAAATTGTGCAGCTAGTGAATGTGGAACGAAGGTCATTCCTGAAGTTTTTTAGAATTCTGAATCCATTTATACAGCTCGTTTTTCCTTTTGAGGAATTCTTCTCACTGTTTAGCTTCAGGGAAGCTTTCAGGGCCACCAGGGCCATTTCAGTGCTGGAGCTGTTTGGGGGCTATGTTCATCCATTTTTGGTGATTCAAAAGCCTATTTCTGCTATTTTCGACTTTCTGAGTCTAATGGCAGAGGTTTCAGAACCAATTGAGGTCATCTTCACCTCGAAATTCTCCATGCAAGTCTAAAGGGCCACCAGGGACAATTGGGGAAAAGTACCGTATCAGGTACAATTTCACTGTTTAGTGTTTGGGAAAGAGCATGTTTAGCTAATTCCTATCTTCTGATTCTGTATTTACAGTCAGATCTGTCTTTTGAGACACTCATATTCTTGTATTAGCCTTTGTAGCATTTTTAATACAAGAGGACAAGCCTAGTTTGAGAGGCTTGGTCCAGCAGATGTAGCCCAGAGGAGGGGGTGAACTGCTTTATCATTTTGATGTCTTTATTTGATGAAGATGATATGCTAAACAAAACTGATATAAAGTGTTAAACAGCAAATATACATAACTTGCATACACACATAATCACCTACTCAGCTGCAGAAAGTTATTTGTCTTATTTCGCAAGACATCAAACTTCAAGTATGTGTATGTCAAAGACTTCTAAGTGTTACTTCATTATTTCTTTAGGCAGAGCCTGTAGAGGGCCAGGTAGCCTCTGGAACTCATCCTCTCTTTAGAGGTGACATGTCCGGTGAATTCCCCTACAGTCTATCTCTGTATAAGAAATAAGAAGTTTTCACATTTTCAGAGGTCAATTGGAGTGTATAGCTCACATTAGAAATTATGGAAAATGGATACCTTGCACCCTTAAACAAGTACATTCCATTTTCAGATCAGATGGTATCGGAGCACTAGGTTTGCTTGTCTGACATCACTAGCTTGATTGTGTAGCTTGAAAGGTGTCTTAAGCAGTGTTGAAGATTGACTGCTTTATT
The DNA here is from genome assembly GCA_034641835.2 of Pinus albicaulis. Lineage (NCBI taxonomy): Eukaryota > Viridiplantae > Streptophyta > Pinopsida > Pinales > Pinaceae > Pinus > Pinus albicaulis. The sequence continues at coordinate 1,603,568,591 of CM076582.1, read as the reverse complement.
ATTCTGCAAACTACTTGTTGTTTGAGTTTGTTGAAGCTCTTTTGTTCATTTTTATAATGACAACTTCCATAAGTGAGTTCTCAAAATTGTCCTCCTTCACAAGATTTTTTGATGAAGGCTTGAAGCAAGAATTTTTCATCATGATGAATATGGTGAGAGAAATGTATGAGGATGAAAGAAAGAGCTCTAGACTTCAAGAGCGGTTGAATTCCATGAGGGAAGAGAAGCAGTTGCTTTCTGACCAATTGCAGGAAATGGAAGGCCAACTCCTTGTTGCCAAAGAAGCCTTAGCCAAGTATCAGCTTGAAGAAAAAGGTGTGCATCAGCATGCACTTGAACAAGGGAGTGGTGAAAGCTCTAAAACCATTGATGGGATTGATAGTGTTCCAAAGGGAGCTTCTTCTTCTTCTTTTGATTCACCTCCTCATGAAGGTAATGAAGGTGAAAGAGAAAGGTCTAAATCTGATTTCAATCATATTTCCTTTGATCATGTAAAGCATGGAAAATTTCCACACAAGCATTGGAAAAGAATTGCATGTTCTTTTTGTGGTTTGTTTAACCATGTTGCTTCAAGATGCTGGTTGAAAAAGAAAGCACACAGGAAGCAAAAGAGGCAAAGAGAACTTTCTCATAAAGTGCTTAAGATTTGCTCAGTTTGTCAAAGGAAGGGACATGATGTCTCTCATTGTTGGACTTTGCATCCAACAAATCGTCCAAAGCGTATGCAGCTAAGGGACAAACAATTTGGCGCAAGTGGATCTATGGAGTCCATTATTGATGTGGAAAGGAAAGTTTCACATGAGGAAAATTTGCAGCAGCAAAAGTCGCCATGGAATTGGCTTGGTGAGAAGTGGATGGACTTCTTATTGCAGTAAGTCATTACTCATTTTGTACATGCAAATTTCAGATTGGTATGCATGTATTTCAGTTGAAAATTTGATGCAAGATTGCATGTAAAAGCAGTTTCAGTTGAAGGAATTTCTTAGTTGTTGCAAAATTTCGCCATGGAGGTGTAAAAGATGAGTATGATACTCACTTATGTTGCAGCAATATCTTTTGGTTCAGCTCTTGTTCACCCACATGTTTTTGGGATAATGTACTTGTGGGTATTTTAAAAGAAGAGTTGAAGTTGCACATGTACATAGAGGTTGTATGTGTAATTAGCGAACTGTATATAGTTCATTGTACATGATACATACACATGTTTGTCAAGATGTATCTTGTTGTTTATCGACTTGTGTCGGTTGTGTGCACACTTGTTACAGATTTTGTGTGTCATTGGTATAGCACATCTCATTATCAACTGGTTGTTGATGTCATATGTTGCACAAGATGCTTTTGGTGTCGTTTGGTGCAGAGAACGAAGTGTCAGTGCAAAGCAGTGCAAGATTCCATGAGTTGGAAAGGCATGAAAGCAAAGAGGGCACAAAGTTCAGCAAGTGTCATTGCTGGTTTCAGTATGGAAGATTGGTATGGCAAGAAAACTTGGTCGGGATTCGGCACAAGTACATGGCTCATTCAGCAAATTTCGCCATGTGAACAGTTGGCAATTCAAGGAAATTTTTGGAGGCTGAAGAGAAGAGGATGTTGTTATTCTCTCATTTGCTGTACTACAGTTCAGCTCAGCATTTCAGTAAGCTTTTGGGGACCAAAAGCTTCTCATTTGGGAGGTGTGATCAGGAGCTCAGGACCAAGTGTCGTAAAATGGTCAAAAATGAAGGTGCTCAGAACTAGTTTGAACCTGAACGACCGGATAGAGCTCGTCTTCCTGATTCCGGCGCCGCGAACGGTTCGAAAAACGGTCGCCGTATGCAGAAGTTATTCAAGTTTGAAGATTTCTCAATTTCCATTAAAAAATGCCAAATTTGACTTTGTGGAAAATTTTATTAAAAAAAGAATATTCCACAGAATATTCTGGGAATATTCCGTGGAATATTCCGCAGAATATTCTGGGGAATATTCCATTTGCAGCCAATGGAAGGGCGCCACGTGGCTAGCCCGGAGGCCGCCACGTGGCCCCAAGGTCGAGTTGAAATGGCGTTTTAAAATTTTTATGGGTTCGGCCGGATTCGAACACAGGACCGGATGCATATTAACCGGGCGACTTTACCGTTGGGCCATGCTTTGGTTCTTGTTAGAACAGTGGTCCGCACTTATATTTGAAGCGGGTGTTAGTTTGGGCGGGGCCCGAAAGGGGGCCAGCCCCGAAGGGCCAGCCCCCTTCCCATGTAACCTCCGGCGCGGAACCACAACCCAAATGCTCGGCGCGCTTGTAACGGGCGGTTATAAAGTTGTTATATGTGATATGGTGTTATTTAATAAACCATATGTATTAATTCAAAACGTTTGAAACCGTTTGCAACCCCGCCCATATGAACGCGGATCAACATAAAATTTATTGCCAACGACTAACCGTGCGGGTGAATTGGTGGACTCCGCCCCTTTTGGCGCCACCGCCTTATTTGGTGGGCTTAACTACAGTTCCTCCACAATTAGTGGAGTTTCTCAAGGTGAAACTGGCAGTTTAGTAAATGTGGCATAACTTCTGCTAGGAGAGGTCTTTGAAGACGAATTTTTTTTTGATTTTGGGTCTCTTCGACCTTCTGAAGCCATTGGCACAGGTTTCACAGCCATATGAGGCCGTTTGTAGGTGATTTTTCTTCGTGGAAGTTCCAGGAGCCACTAGGGCCAAATCAGTTTGGGAGCTGCATTGGGAATTGTGCAGCTAGTGAATGTGGAACGAAGGTCATTCCTGAAGTTTTTAAGAATTCTGAATCCATTTATACAGCTCGTTTTTCCTTTTGAGGAATTCTTCTCACTGTTTAGCTTCAGGGAAGCTTTCAGGGCCACCAGGGCCATTTCAGTGCTGGAGCTGTTTGGGGGCTATGTTCATCCATTTTTGGTGATTCAAAAGCCTATTTCTGCTATTTTCGACTTTCTGAGTCTAATGGCAGAGGTTTCAGAACCAATTGAGGTCATCTTCACCTCGAAATTCTCCATGCAAGTCTAAAGGGCCACCAGGGACAATTGGGGAAAAGTACCGTATCAGGTACAATTTCACTGTTTAGTGTTTGGGAAAGAGCATGTTTAGCTAATTCCTATCTTCTGATTCTGTATTTACAGTCAGATCTGTCTTTTGAGACACTCATATTCTTGTATTAGCCTTTGTAGCATTTTTAATACAAGAGGACAAGCCTAGTTTGAGAGGCTTGGTCCAGCAGATGTAGCCCAGAGGAGGGGGTGAACTGCTTTAT